>RDPX01000406.1:220828-269411 GCA_003991215.1 Morbakka virulenta
CTACTACTACTACTAATACTACTACTACTACTACTACTACTACTACTACTACTACTACTACTACTACTAATACTACTACTACTGCTACTACTACTACTACTACTATTACGACTATTACTACTACTACTACTACTACCACTACTACTATTACTACTACTATTACTTCTACTATTACTACTACTATTACGACTATTACTACTACTACTACTACTACTACGACTACTACTACGTCGACGGCTACTACTACTACTACTACTGCTACCGCTTCTAATGCTAATACTAATACTATTGCTGTTACTTGTACTACTACTACTACTACTACTACAACTACTAGTGCTTTTACTACTATTAACACTAGGACTAGCTGTAGTGCTACTACTACTACTACTACTACTACTACTACTACTATTACTATTACTATTACTAGTAATATTGCTACTTCTGCTACTACTGCTACCGCTATTACTAGTACTAATACCTCTTCTATTACCGCTAGTACTACTACTACCGGTACTTCTGGGGGTGGTGCTACTGGTGCCATTACTTTCAGTTCTGCCACTGTTACCAGTGCTACCAGTGTTACTGTTGCTGCCATTACTACTAGGACTACTACTACTACTACTACTACTACTACTACTACTACTACTACTACTACTACCAACACTAGGACTAGCTGTAGTGCTACTACTACTAGTACTACTAGCACATCTACTCCTGCTACTACTAGTACTACTACTACTACTACTACTATTCCTAATGCTACTTCCATTACTACCACTGCTGCTATTAAGCCTTTTACTACTACTCGTGGTAGTTTTGTTGCGATTACTTTTTCTACTGGTCCAACTGTTAATACGGTATAATAAAATCTTGAATCAAAACTGTTTGTTGGTGCTATTAATGGTAGTAACGTTTTTAAACATTTCGGGTAGTTTTTTTGAGTGTAACTGTTCCCCTTGTAACTGTGATAATGAATGTAGAGATTAGTTATTAAACATCACAATTGTTTCGAATTTTTAGGATTCTGCAAAGGAAAGAAAGAAGGTAACTATCCAAACCCAAAGGATAAACACAGCTATATTGCTTGTACCCGTGGTGGTCAGGCTCATGTGATGCCATGCCCAAGCGGGCTTTGCTACGACGGAAGCAGGGATAGATGCGAATGGTGTTCTGCACGTGCCCCAGCATCGACGTCGCAAGCGGAGGTTACCAGTAAAGCAATGCTACAAAAAACACCACCACCAAAAGGTACGTACAAGAAAAATTAGATTGTTATGGTACTTAATGTAGGGTTGATGAGAAGAAGACTCTGGTTAGTTTTTTGTCCTATTACGGACGTGTTTACCCTATTTTTGGCTAGTTTTTTTTGGGTTTTTTTCAAGGCCAATAGATTTGTAGGGTACGGTTTTTGAAGTTAACATTTAAAGGTTATCAGCTGCTGTTGCTGGAAAATTTTCGACTTCTCTTTTGCCGATATGCTTTCTTTGAGTTTTCACCGTCTTGGAGGTTGTGGATTTGCTTTTTTTTAATGTTAATTACTCAGAATGTATGGGATCAGCTTTTTCAGTGGATATTTTTATTTTTCTGTCCGTTATGAAATATCTGGGCTCACTGTTTCAGTCATTTTTATTCGAGTTACAACCAGGCTATCATTACCTATCATATCAATTGGAAGACTCAAATTAACATAATTACCCTTATACCGTGTTGTTATTTCGACGTTATTTCGACAGTTCGTAACGTTAAGGTTTAGGATAAATAAATGTTTGTTAATGTTTGTTTCAAGGCCAATGGTAAGTTTTAAGAATAACAAATTGTCACCTTCAACCATTGCAAAGTCCGGTCGTTGTTCTTCGCCAGTTATAGTTAAGGTGTTTGGCAACTGTGAATGTGAACCAAGATGGTGCTTTCAGTTAATCTTAACGGAAAGAGTGTAGTTTTACATCCTCCGATGGCATGACTTATGGTTTCTTGTTTGTCAAAAAAGCTGCGGGCAGAGTAGTTGGATTTACCCCAATTGATAGCATTCATTACATTTGTATTGTTGGGATATCATATGGTAGTGCCGTAAATATATCTTGGGACATGACACGACTTCGACCATTGGTTTACGGAGTTACTATCGACGTATTCCAAAAATTATTTTAATCGCTAAGCATTGTGCAGTGGGGTTTTAAATTAGTTAGCTTTCCTATTTTTTTTGTCTTCGCAGAAACAGGGTCTACAGAATCGATAAATGCTACGTATTTGATTCTGTCTGCCTGTCGATCACTATTCGTAGTACCTTCTTATTTTTCCATCACACACTTAGCTGTAGAGTTAACAATCCATAAGGCTGCTTGGCATTCAATACTCAAATTTTGTTACGGAAATTCTGTTACAAAGAGTAGGTCTCCGTGGTGGCAGTACCGTTGTTTACGTTGCAAACTTATTGAAAATCGTTCAGTTAAGGAATGTTTCAATAAATTACTTATTTGTAACTTTTTTCATTCAGTATGTGTTTAAGTATGTCAATTGAGATTTGTTAAGGACTTTCACTTGACCATTTCAATTTGAAAATGTCATTCAATCATCATCGTCATCGTGTCTGACAGGACATCAAATCTGCTTCTGGCAATAGGTCGCTACAGCGATGGCATCGTCTGTGGGTTTGGAGCGATTAGGTGATGAGCACATAGCTTGAATATCATGGCAGGACGTTAAGTGTGACATTTTCTGTTGGGTTCTGCATTAGCACACGTCGGTATCGTCTCTCTGCCACCACTTCATCAAGCTCTTTCAGCGGCCAACACCAGCGCTCGGCCTATTTACTGGGCGCCATACCAGCCATTTCTGTCCGTGGCCTTGAGCCGTGGGCGAGGGAAAAGTTACCTCTTTCCTTTCATTCACCCATCCTTCTGAGGAAGCTGTGATCATTCACTATGCCATTGTATCTCCCTGTTGGTAGTAGGGATGTCTGTAGAATGGATGAAAATCTTTCGTGATGTCAGCCACATATGAGATGGCGTTCATCAATACTCTGGATAACTCGCACCCCGTCTGGTGCTGCCTTTCATCGGGTACAAGGGGATGCTGTACCGGCTAGTGCATAGAGACGGGGAACTGGTGTTGGATTTAAGCAGCCCGTTGTGATAATGCACGTTTCATTTAACACAGTGTCAACCTTTACAGTATGACGCGAGCGGCCCCAAGTGGAACAGGCATACTCGGGAACTAAGAAGCACAGGAAGATTTCAGTGCTTCAGAGAGTTTTGGATCAGCATCCCACCTGGACGTAGCAAGCTTGCGCAGGATGTTATTACGAGTAGCTAATTTGGCCTCGAGGTTTAGGGTATGCTTGTTGAACGTCAGCGTACGATGCAATGTTACTCCCAGATACACGCCTCAAACCGATGTTCCAACTGTGTTCCATTCCAGGTTTCGTTAAGGACCCACTTGGCATCGTGAGTTTGTAAATGAAATGTGGAAATCTGAGTCTTTGGTGGCTTTGGTTTCAGTTGGTTTGCCTCGTAATAACATCATGATTGGATTAGTCCATTGCATAGAGTCCTCTTCAATTTTTGTGAAGTTGGTTTGTTGGGTAGCCTCAAAACCTCTAAACCTTAATAGGCCAAAAGGTTTGGAGTAAAAGATGACACATGTATTTGTAAGGTTATTATGAAGTGTTGAGACTTTTAGAGGTTAAGGTATATGAAACCTGCCCAAAAGCGACACCACACTTCACAGACACGAAAGAAACCTTGTTGGATAAGATTACCTAAAATTTTAGGCAGTTGAAGAAAAAGCCTTAATTTTTTAGCTGCCAGTATTCCGTAGTCTCTCAGAATTTTGTTTTATTATTAGAAAATGATTTCGTTTAGCATTCCTCTTTGCAGTTGGATTCTGCTCTAATAGACCTGATGGAAACTATGCCAATGAAAAGGATGGGCAATCTTTTATTTCATGTAGCGGAGGAATACTTAAGCTTATGAAGTGCCCGATCAGTTTGTGTTACAATGCCCAAAAAAACAAATGCCAATTTTGCTCGTTCGAAGATCAGGCTTATACGTCGAAAACAAGTCTAACTTCACCACCAGGTAACAACTTGTCTTCGTTTTTTTTGTAAGTGTTTTTTGTAGAGGGTTGGTTTCGCTTCTACAATACATTAAAGATAAATTTCCACAGAGTTGTGCCAACAGTTAATTTTGCTGTGGTAAAGCGAATATCCATGAAGGATACCGCTGTGATTTTGGATTCGAGGGTTACGGATGGGAAGGGAAATTCTCTCCTTAGACATGCATGAACCGAAAAATGTATTAAGAAGCGAGACTTCGTTGATTATTTCTTTGAGAGTAACGCAACTCACATTGTGCAACTTTTCAAATGCAGCGTCACTGTGTTAACTAAACCTAGCAATGCCATGTGATTTACGTTTGATCGTGAATTTTCTTTATGCCAGTTGGTTTTTTATCAGATTTGTTTTTTCAAATTGCAACATTTTCTAATTTAGAACAAAATGACGAAAAGGCAGAATAGGGGACGACAATGAAAGTACTAATGTAGGCGAGGTACAAACTACTACACAGCAAATTTTGTTTCTAATTGAAGTAGGATTCTCGTTATTAATATTTCCAACAGTGCTTTTGAAGCTGTTAGACAAAGTTTGAAATGCAATTGGAGCGTAGTTTTTACTGTATACAAATAATATTGCTAGTATATACGTATCCTGATTTTCATAGGTGTACCATTACTATTATTTTTAAAGGTAGTACCATTATTGTGAAAATAGCTTACACGGAAAGAGGTACTGGAATGGAAAAAAAGTGAAAGATTTGTGCACCAGCCTGGGTACAAACAGTGCTTATGGCTTTCGTTGCCACGTAGCCCAATACACGAACTACTAGCTTTACACTCATTAAAAGATGACGTAGCAGGTCTTTCACACACATAAGCAACCATCTGCAACCATCTGCAACCATCTGCAACCAAATCAATTCAACACGACATTCTGATGTGGTCTTTGCAGCTCTTATCATGGTCTTGTGGCAGGTCTTTCACACATATAAGCAACCATCTTCAACCGAATCAATTCGACACGATATTCTGATAGAGTCTTTGCAGCTCTTGCTTCCATTTTCAGTCCAGTTGTCAAGACTTTGAAATATGTAGTTGTTATGGCGACCTGGCCAGTGACTGAGGTTTCTAATTCTGTTTGGCGATATAAATGTGATAGCGAATATTGAGATTTTTCCAAACCAACCGTTTGTAGCACTCGTGTGTTACTTGTCAGTTCATTGTTATTTAATATTACACTTACGAATATTACATTCATTTTCTTTTGTTTGTTAGGTTTTTTTTGCCTTGCCTTGCCTTTTTTGTGCTGTATTTTTTTTATTCAAGCGCAGGCTTTGGAATAGTTTCGAGGCATATGATCAAAGTGTTTTTGTTTATTCGAGTTTTGATTTATTTAGCTGCTTTTGGACGAAAAAGTTAAAAAATATGTCACTTTTTTTACTGGTAGATTTTTGCAAGGCGAAAAAAGATGGTGACTACACAAATCCACTTGACGAACACAGTTTTATTTCATGTACCAGTTTTCAAGGTTATGTTCGATTTTGCCCAGAAAACCTGTGTTTCGATAAAGAGAGGGAACAGTGTGATGTTTGTAAGGAAGTGGAAAAGCGTGAAACAGGTATCCATGATTGATATTAAGTGATATTTGTGGGTTTATAAACTTTATTACCATATGGTTTAGTCTAAGTAAAAGCCGTTTGAATGCAATATTTGTTGACTAGTGCATTGACGGGAAATGTCGCCCTTTGGGATTCATTTTGAATGTAACTGAGGTGACATTATAAACACATATTAGGGGCCCAATTGGATAAGTATTAAAATCAAAGGAGATTTGCTTGAACGCTGGTGGTTTATAAACTACATGTAATCGGAGGATGTTTTTTGGCAATTTGTTTATTGTGTTGTACTAGGTCATCGAGTAGCCAGCATAAAGTCTATTTCTGCAGAAAATGCCAGAAAGAATTTGACCATGTAAAACAAGAAATAGTTCCGTTTGCCTTGGATAAGTACAACACATTGTTGATCCGTCTGGCCAATGAATCATCATACCTAGCATGGTAGTTACAGTATGCAGCATCGATTGAATCGTGCAATGGTCGTATCTTATTGATGTTTGCGGGTGCGAAATTGAACCTAAATCGTATATTTGCATAAGTTAACCTGTTTCGTTACAATGTCAGTATGAAACCTACTTTGATTTTGTCGAAGAGTATGTCGTAAGGGACTGTCCTTGCGAATACCAGAGACGAGACGGTATCTGACAATAATTGGCCACCACGTGAATGTCTGGAACGTTAACCCTTTACTTTCGTATCGGCACTTCATTAAACAACTCTGTATACCAGCGACATTACATTAAAGTCTCGTGGAATTTGCAAAGGTAGTTGCAGATGCCTTGCTCTTTACAGCTAAGTCAAAGATAAAAGAGACATAGCAGGTCATCAACACCAGCTGGTCTTGAATTTTGGGAAGACTTTATCCGATGTCACTTTTGTCAATGTACATGTGACAAAATGGATGAATAATGTGCACGAAGGATAATAGTAACATTTTCTTGCTTTCCATAATTGACGCATATCTTTGTAAATGAAATTTGGATGTGTGATGCAAGCAGAGTATTTTATGACTGGTGTTAATCACTGGAAGTTTTGGCCGTTATTTTCAGGTCAGCCTCAAGTAGCGATTGGCATGCTGTCTATTAGCCGCCAAGCGTTGAGCATAAAAATCGTTAAGAACATAATAGTACTCATAGGTTTCATGCCTTCATAACCGAGACTCTTATTTTGTAGCCTGGTATCGTTTATGATACAAAGTATATCTCATTCAATGCTTTATCAGTAATGGCGATCTGTGGTATAAAATATTTCAGTGATTGATATTTTTTTTTATTTGAGGGGTGTTTTCACCGAGTGTGAAAAATAGGTTCAGGAGAATGCAGTTTTAAGAAGATTATGACGAGATAATATCGTAATAGGCGATGCGTTGTAGGTAATATCAATAAAGGCAAAGTTCAATATAATCGTGCTTTTAGTATCTTTTTAATGGTCACGAACGAACAAGTCGTTAGTTTTGAATATATCGTAATATAATACATATGGTACAATATGAGCACCACTGCATTGCTCCGATGTGGATTTGATTACATTTTGTTCAATTTAGCACCAGGGAAACGTGGCAATTTTAATACATTTTGGCTCTTTTCTTTAGGGCTTTGCACAGGGAAGAAAAATGGTAATTACCCAGTACCAGGAGATAAGTTTAGTTTTGTCTCTTGCGCCAATGAGCGACCGTATGTTTTGAGTTGTCCATCGCGCCTTTGTTACTTTCCGATTGGTGACAAGTGCGATCATTGTGAAACATTGGCTGTACCAGAAGGTAAGTAGTTTTGTAGATAAATTTATATTTGTGCAAAATTGGTATTGGTTTAGTAAGCTTGGAAATCTGTAATATTATTGTAGAGGTATGGTGGCCTTTGCACCCTTTTGATACTGACAGAGGCGAGATAAAGAGTTGCTTACCTTACGAGTTTGCACGTAGTTTTCTGTGATGTATCAATGTATTGACGATATACATTCGATTTTGCGAGGGGAAAAATTTATGGTTGGATGCTTTTTATTAACTGGTTTTCAAAATTAATTAACACGAAAGACTATACGCATGATACTAAAAGTGTCTCCACGTCTTTGGCAGCAACTTTCTGTTTACGCAAGACAAAAAATAATATCGAATATGTCAACAATTGCACGTTGCTGGTGTATAAATAATCTACATTGTATTGTACGTAAGGAATTCGTACTATTTACTCTAGAACGTGACATTACTAGATGAAGCTTCTCCGCCGGCCATCGTGTGTGCGTTTGGGAATAAAAGTACCCTTTTTTGCTTTGAATTGATTTGACATAGAGCTATGTGTTTATTGCATCTAGACCTCCTTACGTATTTTTGGTCGCGGGCAAAGAACTGTATTGCTTCAAATTTGCTCTTTTCTGTGAAGTCGACCGACAGATTTGTTGCAAACGAATGGACTGCATAAAACAACTATTTCATATTCCGGTAACATATTTCTTTTTCTTGTAAGGTTGGGCAGGGGGACCCATTGCCAGGACATCAACGTGACAGATGGGAAAATAAATGGCATAAAAATTAACAAAAAGGAATAATTCCCCTTTCTTGTAGTATTTTGACATGCCAGCGAGTATTAAGCATATGCTTTGCACCTTTAGAAAATAATTAATATATGGGAAAAATATTGATTCTTCTGATATTTGATTTTTACATGATGAGCTGGTGACAAATTAAAAAAAAAAGACAAACAAAAAAATAAAAAATATGCTGTCAGAACCATCTGAAACCAGTATCCAACAGTGATAGCCTGTTGCAGTACTCCTTCAGAATTGTACTCTGGAGCGAGGCGATAGCCGGAATCGTCGCGGAGCAACTGGTTCATTGGAGCGGATTGGCGCTTGTCTTGTGAAATATAGGTATTAAAATCCCGGGCGAGGTCCCATGAAAGTTGTTATCAAGTTTTCTGGCAAAGTTTTCACAAGTGACTGTACTTTGTTTGGTTTAAATTTCATCTCGAGATTTTCTTGACTTTTAATTTGTTTAATTCTTTATATTTTTTTGCATCTTTCATTTTACCTCATCTCCCCCCCCCCCCCCCCCCCTACATGTATTTATTATATTTAGAGGTAGGGTCGACACAGAGGATTTACTCATTGTTGGCCCTGTCCCATACCATTTAGGCTCAAGACGGTTGGAGGAAAGGGATTGTATAAAGGCTAGTTACATCTACGTCCTGTTACTTTTTAGTTTCCTTTTTTTATCACCGAGACCGTATTCTCCTCAGGACAAACGTTTGCAATACTGAAAGGAACCAGTGTTGCACTCTTCCCTGGAATAATAAGGTCATCTTGATTGGAATTAGAAGCCCCCTGTTTTTCCTCTCGATGAATAGTTGTGAACTCGGCCCGTGACATCTCAACGACGCACATTGATTAGTTTGAGATCAAACCCTAATTTAGTGCAAGCCGTGTTTAAGATAATTTTTTTAAGCAGGGTCTTTTCTTAGCGTCAAAGCAAGGTTCTTTTTGTAATTTAACCCCAGAAAAAAAAGCGCGAAAAGAAGCCCTGTGAACAGATTTGGACATTCTTTTTACCATTTTTTCTTTCATGATAGTAGCTCCACAGCTGTTATAGCGTTTTCCGAAGAATAGTAGTGCCGTTTTTTTAATAAAACGGAGAAGTTTCTTTTGTTGTGACTGTATCTAGTGTGGTTACTGGGGGTTTTCATTTATGCTAGTGTGTAAATACGTTTTTGCCATTAAGGTGGTTGTGAAAGTGATTTGCAAAAAATAAAACCAGTTCAAGAATGAAAAGTTCCTGTACAAAGCTTGATTGAAGTCTGTTATCGACACTGTTACACATGTGTTTGTTGTTAGTATGTCACCTTTAGGCCACATGCAAAATAGATTTACATCGACCAAGATGCGCGTCCTGTCCAGTTTTTAATTGTAAGCGAGAATCAAGTGAAAGGTTCATAAATGGCTGACTGGTACCCAATAATGGTGCAAAGACCCGAGAACCTCTACTTTAAAGCAATACCGTTGTACATTCGGATACATAAAATAGTCAAGGTTGTAGTGGGAACATATACAAGTATACAAGTGATCAGAAATTTGTCGTTCTGTCCATGGCGGGAAAAGACACATGCTTGTGCTGGACAAATACCTGAAATACAAGAAATTTTTCCCTGTCATTCCTTATAATGCTTGGCCTGATCACGGAATTGAAAAGCAAGGTTTTACTTGTTGCTCTCAACCTTTACATTTTAAAAGAATTATTTTGTTTTTAGTCTGATTTTTATTTTTATTTTTGGGCCTTAAAGTTCAAATTTTTCTAAATAGATTTCTGCAAAAACAAAGAAGACGGTAATTATCCCAACCCGGAAGACAAGCATGGTTTCATAATTTGTTTTCAGCACCATCCTTTCAAAATGGAATGCCCGGTTGGTCTGTGTTATAATGCAAAAATAGACCAGTGTGATTATTGCACATCCAATTCAAAGAAAGGTGCGTAGGAAAAAGTTTTGATTTTGCCCTGGCACTTTTACGTCGTTACTGTTTTTTCGTTTACTGGGTTGTAGGACTAAGGCATTCTAATTGGAGCAATCTGGATAACAATATTCTTAAAAAGTGGGTTGCATCCAGGATATAAAGAACCGTTTTGTCGTGCACAAATGTGTATTTTTGTTTCGGGCACTAGAACGTCTTGTTGGCGTGAACACACGACAAATGTCAACATTGGTTAATTGTGTGTTGTCTGAAAAGTTTCTATTGCTTAGTTTCTTGAAGGAAGAAGAAAACTTTTACAAAAATATTAAGTATTTCTCTTCACTTTTTTTCTGTCCACTTTTTCTCCCCCTTCCCCCTCTATTCGTTCCTCCTCTTCTCCTTCCTCCTCTTCCACCTCTTCTTTTCCCTCCTCGTCTTTCCCAGATTCAAGTGTTACGGCCAAACTGGTATGATCTGATAAAATCCCTATTTTATGTATTAGGCTTCTGCAATGGAAAGAAGGAGGGCAATTATGAAAATCCTGCTAGTAAGAAGACTTTCATTACATGTGCAAACGGCAATGCCTATGTCCTGGTATGCCCACCTCGACAGTGTTATGATAAAGGAAAAGATCAGTGCTTGTATTGCAAGTCGCATGGTCATGAAGAAGGTAGGTGTTGGCAGTTGGTGTTAATTCTGTAACCATTTTTTATTGTATTATTTTTAACTCTGCCCATGCTTCTCATTGATATGATTTACAATGAAACAAGGATAGCCGAAACTAAGGCGGCGATACACTCCATTGGTACGTTACGAATGCGAGTTCACAGTTGCTTCATTTAGAAAAAAAATATTGGTTCAGGAGCACTAATATACATGTGCGAGAGCAAGTCAAAATTTGTGTGGTCTTTATTTTTTGAAGTAATTTTCAAAAGGAGTGGCATTCGATGATTTATCATGGCGTCGCACACTCGACTTCCATTTAACAATGGGAGCTGCTCTTGCATAACATAGCTGTTTTAAATCCAAAGTGTGTGTTTTGGTACAAGAACAGACCATATATTTTGAAGTTTTGATCGTGTTGTAAAGAGAATTTAGTTTGTTTCAAAATACCAGGGCTTTTGTGAATTGACTTGCACCCTTCACTCCCATCTTTGGGGGTCACGTATTTTTTTTGTAGGTGAAAATGATCCCATTGTTTGTTATTTATCTTGCATTGTAAACAGGCAAGAGTTAAGTTGTGTCAAAGTATACGGTAAAGGAAACAGTAAAATAACGTCGTCTTCATGTCACCAACTATTCATCATTGGTCATTTTTGTGGTGTTTGAAGCTTAGAAGATCGTATGCTCCCACTTAGAAAGCCCTTTCCATTAACGGATACACGAGGGAAAGGAGGCGCTTATTTTTGAAACCAAAAGTTGAATTAAAGAAAAATTCAAGTTACTTCTCCCATACAACCTTCGCCAGTAGATCAAGATACAGTGCAAATTTTAAGGAAACTACACAGCCACGAAATCAATATTCAACAGTTTTTTAATGATATTATCTACTCTGACAAAGGATCAAATTAACTAACTGCAAGCATATTTTAGAGTTTTTAAAATACCTTTTTGTTCATCGAAAGTACCATATAATTACTTGCTATTGAAATGTTGCGAGTTGTTTGGACTCCAGGACTCAATTCATTAATTACATTTGGAGTTTATGAACCGGTTTTGCCGAAACTGGTAAGCCGCCAATATTTTTCTAACCGCTGTCACCGGTAATAGAGCTTCTGAAAACCGTTTTTTTCTGTATGTAGATAAGAACAAACTGTATGGCAACGTTGAGTTTCTCTCAGCTCGGAGTCAGTTTCTGCCTCTAGTAATGTGTCATTGTCATCCAAGCTCGAGCTGGGCTTGCATAACACACGAGCCAAACTGACAACATTACTACCGAAAGTGGTTTTGCCCGACTTTTGTAAACTTCCGCATTCCCCTTTCTCTTTCAAACAATTACAGCATTTTAAGTGAAAGTGAGTCAAATCAGAGCTACAAAAATCAAGATCATCATGGAGTTTGTGGAGTTTTAAAGTGACTCTCCTCTGTGAACTTACTTCTTGCGTTGCAAAGAGCAAGAAAAGGCAAGTGCAACAATCTTGGCTTCCAAAGGAGCGTCAACTAGTGGCCTGAGGGTCACATCTAAAGACCAAGCACAAAGTACATCTTCCTGCTGCTGTAGAAAGAATGCCAGCTCCAGCTGTTTACATTCAACAGGGAAGCATCTGAAGCTTTCTCAGCGCTAAAAGCAGCACTGGACAAGTTGTTGCTGAACTGACAGCTTGTGATAGTCAGTTTCAGTTCACTGGCAACAAGCACGAGGATCCAAGAGGCTTTGCAAAGTCGAAGGTTACAAGCTACCCAAGAGACCAGGAGATATTCAAAATATGGTTATTTCTCATCATCAGACCAAGAAGGAGGAAACAAAACACCAACTGGAGGACCTACGAAAAAAGGGGGAAAGATTTAGACTCTTTGAATATACTGCCCTCAGCATCAAGAGATATGTGAACATTAACATCAACACCTGCAGCTCCGGAATTTTCAACTTTGGGATGGTTGTAATACGAGGAAGCATGCCTGCCGAAACAGCTGTTCAGGAAGTAAAGGAAAGGCTCTCAGCCTTTGGTGTTTACATGAACTCTGATGTGGTGGCAGTCACGACAGACGGAGCTAGAGTAATGGTAAAGTTTGGCAGGCTGAACACGCTAATCCATCAACTATGCTATTTCCACGGCTTTCATCTTGCTGCGTGTGACTATCTACACAAAGAGAAAAAGATGACAGTGAGTCTGAGGAAGAAGACGCAGAAGAGGAAGAGGAGAATAACACAGAAACTGAGGAGACCAAAGAAGATGCTAGCCAGAGAAGTGGTCAGTTGCCAGATGATGCATACAGTATTGAGGATGGCTAGTCATCAGTAGCACTTCGGAGACCACCTTCTAGTGATTAAGAAAGTGAGAAAAATTGCCAGGCAGTCCCAAATGACATCCTACAGATATACGTCGGAACAGGAGATCAGTCTCATTCTGGACTTTAGAACCAGGTGGAACTCAACGTACCAGATGATAATCCGTTTTCTGAAGCCTGAAAAGCTTGTCAAAATGGCACTGATCGAGCGTCAGTGCCATTTTGATGAGCTAGATTTAGATGCCAGCGGATTCTCCCAGCTTAAAGATGCTGCAGCTGTCCTTGAGCCTGTGAATTCTGCAGTCGAAGCTCTGTGTCGCAGGGACACCAACATCTTCGAAAGTGAAAAACTTCATGACTTCACTCTAAAAAAGCTGTCTCAGCTCAAGTCGGCAGGTTCCAGTAAGATGAAAGATGCTCTAGAAGAGAGGGTATCCCAACGAAGAAATGCAATTCTTGTTCATGTGATGGAAGTACCTCGATGATCCCGACTACTTTACACACAGCAACTGCCCAACATAAAAGAAACAAGAGGCACTTTCTCTTGCAACACAGATACTTGAGATATTGCTACCAAGCACGGTAGAAGAATGAGATTCTGGGAAAGATGCCAAGAGAGGTGAAGAGGAGGATAAGAGGTCTCTTTCCCTAATTGTGCGTTGGAACTGGCCATTGACAGTGAAGAAGAGAAAGGACACTATCCAGATTACAAAAAAAGCCTACCCAAAGAGTTTAGCGCATACGAGGGCACTAAGAAGCTAACACCGAACCTTGAGTCAGTCTTTTAAAGGCCTGAAAACGGTGCAACCATCTTCAGTAGAATCTGAAAGAGCTTTCAGTGCCTGTGGGTTGTTCATCACAAAGCTCAGAAGTCGTCTAAATGAAAGTACTGTAGTTCCATTTTGTTTTCTTCGGGATATTTACAAGAAAAAGTAGTCTTTCTTTGTAAGAGTGCTTTGTCAGAATAAATGGAGAACATTTTCACCTACAGTTCAGAATATATAGTTTTGTATATATTATATATTATTTTGTATATAATACTGCTTTTACTTGGTACTTTTTTGTCTTTACGGAAAAAACCGGTTTTACCGGAGGTCCTTTGTCGCTCATTTACCGAAACTGGTAAAAGTTTCAAAATTCAAACCCGCAATTCCCTAATTGCATTGAAGCTTTCTTTAACTGTTGCATTACCAAGAGAAACAGCCTTCGACACTTAGCAAAGTTTTTCAAGTTGTTGTACAAATTCATGTTCACCCAATTTACAGGTTTTACGGCACTTGCAGCTGATTCACATTCATTACAACCCAATATCGGCGGTAAGGCCGTCTTTAAAAAGTGAAAGCAGAGAACATAATTTAATTATGAAATTATGGTTCTTAGGAAGCATCTAGTGCATCCAGAGCATCCATACCTTCGATATTTTTGTTTTTGGATTACTACTAGGACTAGTGGAATAGCACGATATCTTAAGCCTTCAAAAAGTTAGATATGGTGAGTAGGATATCCGCTGTTTTTCTTATTACATGGTTAGTATCTTCGATAGTGGTATTCCAGCATTAGTGGAGGGTATCTTCGCTGCATCCAGAATATCATGAACAAAAACATATATTAGCTGTCGCACAATCAGCATTTTGTTTGCAATAACTATACATTTAATGTTCCTTTCTTGTGTACCCTTACTCAATTGATTCATAATGACCAACAGACGATAAAGCAAGCAATGAACCTACCAGATTACATTTTATGATACAAACCAGCTGCCACAAATGAGTGATTTGGATTGGATTGGATTGGATTGGATTGGATGCTGGCAACCTTTTAATAAAGTTTCTTCAGACCGTTAGGTTATTTTGTTGATTCAAACAATTTTGTAGGTCCATCGAACTTTTCTCAATGAAAAGGCTACCATCAACGGTTCTTTTAGGTAGTGTTACTTATAACATTTAGTAAAGACTCACTTTATTCTTTTGAACGGCAGCCACTTTCAAAAGAACCTGGAAAAGGACGTCAAAAACCATAAATATATCCCCAGAAGTAATAGTCACTGCTGGTAAGACAATTAACTTCTATTAAATTGAAGAAATTAAAGAGTGCCAAAACCTTTCAAGAGAAAACATCGCAAAGTTGCACAAGAGGTCCGAAACAACCCTTACAAATGAAATCAATGGGGAGTTGAGAACATTACTTCAAAATTTGGAATGCCGGAAAACTTGAAAGCAATGTCAAAGCAACAGGCATACGTTATAATTAAAGCGGAGAAACTCCCAAGCCGCGATTGACTAGCTTTCCAACAACGATGAAATAGAATTTTGACAGTCGATTTTTACCCATCGATATCGAAAGCACTTCTTGTGCATGCACTGAACTTTGCAAAGACACATTGAAATAAGCAGCAAGTGAGGATCAAGAAGTTATTAAATATGCTAGAAAATCACTATAATTTGTTTACGTACGACATCCCTTTGGTACATGGAAACGCTACCAATTTGCTTAAGTTACAATGGGTAGCTGTTATGGGGTAGAAGTATACGACTTAATGGGGCTATATCTTGGATGAACTTTGCGCATAATGTAATAGTAAATCCAGCATGGCATGAAATGTAAGAGATGATGGCTTTGCTGTACCTTAAAGAGCAAGACGTAGGAACGGCAAAAAAAATCATAAGAAATTTTGGCAGTGTTTAAGAGTTTCTTTTTAAATCATTTTTAGCCGGGCTAGTTCATTGACGCGCTATTTCTTATCATTTTCATACCGAAAGGAAATTCCCAACTTCTCAAGTTCGGCATTGCCCTGGCACTCGTCGATCAATCATAAATGCATGTATGCTTGTTAGATCCATTTCTTGAAATGTATTTTCAAGGCATTGGATGTGTTATCGTAGATCTTGTACTGCTATTTAATCCTCTCGTGCAATTATTTAACAAAGGACTTGCTCGCAGCATTGAATTTGACAGCTTTTAGCAATTAGCTGGTTTCATCATATTCTGGGTAACCATTTCTTTGCCACAAACCTACTGGTGCTACTGAAGCGGAGTCTTAATATATTTGCGATTATTGCGAACAATTGAAAGGCGTTTAGGATCTAGAATACTTCTGATGCCATCTGTTTCTTTTTTTCCATTTAGTAGCGTTGGACTTCCATTGCGCCACAGAAAGATATAAATGGTTTTAAACAGAGGTTTCATCTGCACACTGTTACTGGACCTAAAATTACTCTCCGGTCTTAAATAATCAAAAGGGTTGAAGTAACTGGTGGGGTTTAATTTATTTATATATTTATTTTACTTACTTTATCGTATTTAAATCCATCACAACTGAATACAATATTGTTATCATCTGACGGCTCCATAATCGAGCGATTTAAATACTCATATTGCCCAAGCTTGGAGTGCAGTTAACGCCCCTGAAAGGATTTGGAAATCAAATGTGAAAAAGGATTCCAAAGTTAAGTTCTTTAAGCCGCCAGTAGAGAGAATTCTCCTCTACGGTTTGGAGTCTTTGGCGTTAAAAAACGTTGCTTTTGCCAAGAAACTCGATAGGTTCAAGACGAAAATGCTCCGCACCATTTTTAGCATTCCACGGCAGGATCGCATTACAAACGGAGAATTGTACGGTTCTCTCCCTTGCGTATCCTGTATGATCAGTCGCCGTGGATTGTTACTCGCTGGTCGCACAGTTCTACATGATGATCCTGCGGGAAAGGTTTTACTCTGGTGTCCCGAGAAGAAGCGTCGTTGGAGACCTCGTATAACAATGAAAACACTTCTAGAGAGAGACACTGGCTTTAATGGTGCTGATCCTCTGGCCGCAATGAAAGATCGAGCTGTGTGGAAACTAATTTTGTCAATGTTTTACCATGAATTTGGATGACAGAAGAAGTAGAAGAAGAGGGAAAGGAACATTGGAATTAAAAAGGGAGGATCGTAAATCGTAGAAAATTACAAATGTTGGGGACTGTTTATTGGATATTGATACAAGGAAAAAGAAAAGAAAGATACAATTGCATTTCATCGCCCAATTCACGAGTTTTAAAGAACTCTTAAGAATAAAGTCCTGTTTCCAAAGCAGATCTCTTAACATTCATTTTTTTGTTTTTTATGTTGTATGGGAGGAGTCAGAATCGTGAATAATGAGTCACATATATTTAGAGAAATAATGTTTTGTAGGAATCCTGCCATATTCTTAATAGAGAATTTGGAAATACATTGAAATTGAACGAGAGTTGGGTCAAGGAATGGGACTGCATAAGTGTGAGAAGACTAAGAAAAATGATTGGATTTGATATTGAAAAATAAAGCTTATTTACAATCCGAGAACAACCAAATTTTAGTCTCTCAGGTGATTTATGACATAGATATAATACAGAAAGCTCCTCGTTTCTAAAATGTCAATTGAGCCTATCTTTAACGTTACTTGCCGTTTGGCGAGGTCTTAACGTGCTGTTAATATAGGTAATGATGCAAAAATGGTTGAATTTGGGCGTCAACATCTTTAAACACAGGAGCAGTTCTGCAATTTGATATATAGGAGAGTGGACGTAACAAGGTAAAACCCCTCGTCGGCCATGAATGTCTTTTTAGCCATCTTCAAAACTGATAACTATGAAAATACCTTTGAATTACATGTTGGCTTTTTTTAATGAATGAAAGTTTTCAAAAAGTTAATTCTGGGTGTTTCGCCTGTTGGCTTTTTTTAATGAATGAAAGTTTTCAAAAAGTTAATTCTGGGTGTTTCGCCAGTAGTTATTCGGTATTTATTCCCTCCTCTAGTTTGACTCTCTGCGGAAAATTGACTTGGCTTTTCTTTACGCATTAATATTGCTTCTCAAGGCATCACGGATGATAAAATGAGTTAGCATAATGGAAGGGTGTAATATCGTGCTCATTGTTATTTGAACGAGGTTATGCCGTTACCTCGTCATTATCGAAGACAGAGGATAATTACCGGGCGGATAATGTGCAAACAATCTTTGATGTAACGCCATACACAAGTTATCATTCCATTTGGTTTGCTTTGCCTTGCTCTGTTTTACTTTTGGGCAGAATAAATTCCTCCAACATATAAAGCTAACGTTTACTTCCTCTTTTGCTCACAACTTATTTTTTGTGATATTAAATTTGGTATAAAGAGCAGTATCAGCGTCTTCTGTACATTATTGCTTTAGCTTCATTACCAAGCTTAGCATTTGATTTTGATTTGACTAGTTCTTTATATTCCTTGACATAAAATTTGGGACTCTGCCCTTTCAATTTCTAAAAATGATCTAATATGTCATTCAGTTATTTTTGTACGATGATCTAGAGTTTTTGTCACTTCTGAAGATGGGCAGAGGTGATATGATCTTGCTTCCAATTTTTACACTTTATTCAAATCACGACCTTTAGAGAAAAAAATTCGTATCACAAATTTCAAACTAATTTTCCAGATTATCTGCAGCACTGGAATCAACGAAGTACCTTCAATATTGTGGTACAGATATTAAATGTTTTTTAAAAAAGCGTATTTTTTGTGAAACGGTTATTTCAATACGTTTTCCGTAGATTTTATCACGTGACCAACCACCTTATAGCTACTGTTAATTTTGCTGCATAAAAAGACCTTTACTTCTTATTTGCATATATTAATCATAAATTTGAATTGCACCATGAACTGTTTGAACTGTTATAAAAGCTTAGAATATTAATTTGGAAAAGACTTGTTTTCGCCTTTGATCTTCGAAATGATTGAAAATATGAGCCGATCACGGAATCAGTTTACCTATGATTTCCCCCATCCCATTTCGTTGTTTTCGTCCTTTTAGTTCTTTTCATTCAGCCTAGTTATCGTTGCTTGCACTGTCAAGAGTTAATAAAATTTTCTCTGGCCCTTGTACCACACAGATCAGAAATTTTGCTATGGAAGAGCGGATGGAAAATATTCAAATGCAGATAACTGCCGGGGGTATTTGAAGTGTATAAATGGAGCGACATTTGTGCTTAATTGCCCTAGAGGACAAAACTTCAACGGTTCGAAGTGTGTGCCAAAAAGCGAATACATTTGCCGTTGATTTAAACAGATTACTTTTCTGGACTTCTACAGGGATGCAAAAGATTGAAAATGTACTTTGCGAGTTCACATCAGCATTGGGAATTTCACAGATCAGGAAGTATCTCGTGAAATATTTGAACAAGAACCTCTAAAGACAGCTTAAAATAATTGTATTAATTTCATTTTGTAACATATATCCTCTCGGAGCAGGAAGTTACGGTTGGATTTTTCTGATTTTGCTTTTCTATCTTTAATCTCGCGTGCGATGCGTGTGTTTTATAACACTACAAAAACCCTGTAAAGATCTGTTGGGTTTAATATTCAAAGGACTTGACGTTGCAAAAGGCCGATATACGTGACAGTTTTCAGATTACTTAATTTTCCAGGGGTCAAATTGTATTTGAGAGAGTTTGCTGAGCTTGATTTCGAAGGCTTTTCTTAAACTTATTTGTATTTGAGTTTTTAACCAATCCATGTATATCTAGAAGAAATATGGAGTTCGAAGTTTTCTAAAGTAAACGACGAATCCTTTTTATAGGAAATTAGAAAATATTATTAATATCGTAATCCTTCCTAGTAAGTGTTTCGCAAAGCAAGCTAGAATGATTAGTCCAAGGTGTCCATAACATTTCTCAATATTCTTCGGGCTGCGAAAACGCTGTTTCCTGCAGCACCCAAATCGTTACCTCAATTCCATCTTTTTCTAAGTATTGCTCCCATTTTTCGTAACACACCCCAATGCACAAACCACAACATAAATCCTTCTAGAAGCCAATTTTGCAAATTCTATTTTTAGATCTTCATACTTTTTCTCTCTCTCTCTCTCTCTCTCTCTCTCTCTCTCTCTCTCTTCTCTCTCTCTCTCTCTCTCTCTCTCTCTCTCTCTCTCTCTCGTTCCCTCGCTCTTATCCTTAAACACGTTTGTGTTCGATTTTTATCTTGGCCTATTGGAAGTAAAAGGAAACGGCTAAAAAAAGGATTGAAAAAATAACTCCCATGTCTGGATTGTAGTTGGACGTGTAATTTGGTCCTAAAAGCGTCGTTATGTTTCTCAGGGAACTTATTTAAATATTCCACGTTCTTAGGGACAAGAAAAAACTAGGAGCAAACGCTAACTCGAAGTATCTCACCTATTTATTACCTCTTGCATAGCTGTAATTAACAGGACCACCGAAACCCAGCTACAGTTTACCATACTGTGTGGTGGGCTATATTTGAAGAAAGCGAATTAATTTGACTTGCGTCTCTACACCCTCCTCCTTCCCAACCCTACATCAATTTCTTGAAGACCTATGCTTCGGCTGAAGAATTTTGAATTTGATGTCTTGAAAAAGGTTTGGCGTTTGTAGGTTGTGATTATGACAGAGTTTACGGTGAAATGTCTGATTAAGATTAACTTGATTTTAAAAAATCAATGCGATGGATTCGCCTTGGGTCAAAGTCTGGGTTTTATGCATTTTAACAGGGAACAAATTGTTTCGATGGATGATAACTACGAGTCCTTCAACAGCAAGAGCACCCACAGCAGGAATTAGCAGAAAGTAATTGTTGAATCTCTCAAGTCGATAAATCGGGTACTGTGTCACTATGGTGAAGTTTCCAGGCAAGTCTGACGAATAGGTAGTATGGAACCGTGACACCTTCCTTACTCCAAACATCTCGGTTTCGGCATGGTACTGTGTTTAATAGTACCCGAGGCTATCTGTCTAAGTTTTAAAATGTTTGTCCCCACCAAATTCAAACTGGCTGCTTTGTTTTGTTTTTTTGTTGTTTTTTTTATTGAATTTGTTTTTTGTTGTTTTTTGATTGAATTTGTTTTTTGTTGTTTTTTGATTAAATTTGTTTTTTTGTTGTTTTTTGATTAAATTTGTTTTTTGTTGTTTTTTTTATTGAATTTGTTTTTTGTTGTTTTTTGATTGAATTTGTTTTTTGTTGTTTTTTGATTGAATTTGTTTTTTGTTGTTTTTTGATTGAATTTGTTTTTTGTTGTTTTTTGATCGAATTTGTTTTTTGTTGTTTTTTGTTCGAATTTGTTTTTTGTTGTTTTTTTTATTGAATTTGTTTTTTGTTGGTTTTTTTTATTGAATTTGTTTTTTGTTGGTTTTTTTTATTGAATTTGTTTTTTGTTGGTTTTTTTTATTGAATTTGTTTTTTGTTGGTTTTTTTTATTGAATTTGTTTTTTGTTGGTTTTTTTTATTGAATTTGTTTTTTGTTGGTTTTTTTTATTGAATTTGTTTTTTGTTGGTTTTTTTTATTGAATTTGTTTTTTGTTGGTTTTTTTTATTGAATTTGTTTTTTGTTGGTTTTTTTTATTGAATTTGTTTTTTGTTGGTTTTTTTTATTGAATTTGTTTTTTGTTGGTTTTTTTTATTGAATTTGTTTTTTGTTGGTTTTTTTTATTGAATTTGTTTTTTGTTGGTTTTTTTTATTGAATTTGTTTTTTGTTGGTTTTTTTTATTGAATTTGTTTTTTGTTGGTTTTTTTTATTGAATTTGTTTTTTGTTGGTTTTTTTTATTGAATTTGTTTTTTGTTGGTTTTTTTTATTGAATTTGTTTTTTGTTGGTTTTTTTTATTGAATTTGTTTTTTGTTGGTTTTTTTTATTGAATTTGTTTTTTGTTTGGTTTTTTTTATTGAATTTGTTTTTTGTTGTTTTTTTAATACGCAGCAACTCTCTTTCGACGGAATCTGTCGATATGCTTACAAAAATATATACTTTCCTACTTTGATAATTCTAGGATGTCCTGTGTAGAATCTTTAATAGGATAGGCCTCATGTTTCAGTTAACTAACAATTTCAGTTTAGAAGTTGCTTATTGCTTTCGACTTTCTGCTTTCTTCTTTCTTTTTTCCATATAGCGTGAATCTGACTAGGCTTCCCGTGGTTGTGTATCTGGCTTTCGTTGAAAATACCAGATTTGGTACGTTTCGAAAAAGCACGGGAGGTGTCCACATTTTATTAAAGGAGTAATTTGTGAAAACACTTTTGGCAAATCTTTGAAGGCTTCTCAATTTCGTTACAGCATTGTCAACGGTTGCAGTCAAAAGCCTCTTTCGACCTCCTACCTTGGCCAAGAACCTCATCTTCCTGTAACCGTCGAGCTGTTCCTGACTTCAATTTTCTTTTCCTTCGTTGCTTAATGTTTTTCTCTAAAATACTTAAAAATACCAGACTAAAATCTTGAATGTAAAGTTAACATTCGTCATTTTGTAAAGAAATGATAATTCGAAAGCTTTAATATCATTTTTTGGCTAATTCCAATTGTACTTTTGCTAATCCCAAGGTAATCTGAGTCTAGCAAATCCTATGACGATCAGTTTGAGGGAAAGACGCTATCACCAAAAAGGCGGGGCAGAGGAAATAGATTGTGCTATTCAAAAACACTTGACGACCTGTCGTAGCAAATTCTACTGAAGACCTACTGAAGCTGATATCTTTACTTCACCATTTAAGAAAACAGAAAGTAACTACAGTGGAACTTCCCAATAGCGGACACCTCTAATTAGCGGACAGTACAATCATTCCCGGATTGAATTCACCTAAAACTCTAATGTGTAAATACCTCTCAGTAGCGGACACAATTGTCATTCCCCTTTTGGATTTTCTAAAAATTACCTCGCGATAGCGGACAGGCTCGAAAAGTAAAAAATTTTTTGTTTTTTTAATCTTTATTTTAAGCATTTTTTTTACTTTTTTATTTACACAGCTATTGATATTTCCTATAGTTTTCTCGACCCAATTCACGGCTTTGTCTTTGCCATCGAAGATATATCTAACGGGGATTTCTAAACAATATCCTGTGCCACGATTAACTCGTTTCCCTGTAACTGAAACTGTTATTGCATGGTTTGGCAGTGAAATAAATGTTCTAAGTGTCGATGAAATACATCATTGGGATATGACCAACCACACAAGGTCCAGTATGGTCACTGAATTGTTGCCACAGCATTTTCGTCGTGTAAGTTATCCTCTACTGTTAAACAACTAAAACTTGTCACCTATAACTGGTTTCTACATGTTCATAGAAGCATGATAGCCACGAGCATACGAATAATGATAAAAAAACGGATAGACTGGTCAATTATGATAGGAATTTCGACGTCGAAGGAAATTTCCATACCCTCCTCTTTTACAGCGAAACTTGTTCTGTTTACACTGTGACGTTGAATTCGAATCTGCAATCTGTTAATAATCGAGCGTTTATTAAAAGCGGAAAAAAAATTTACTGTAGACATTACATGTACTGTATTCACTGTCATGGCTTTTGTCTAAACAGCACCTTTGTGCTGGAATGAAAAGAACACGTCTAAACTTGGAAGAAAAGATAGATATTTTAAACTTTTCGAGAGACAATCTTAAAAAAGTTGCAGAGATACAGCTGCTCAACTTCACATTGGCAAAACGCCTGCAGCATCAATACTAAAAGACAGCAAAAGACTTCGAACAGAATACGAATTATTTAAAGGTAACTTTAAAACAAAGCGTACTGGACAATTTAGTGTTATTAATGAAGCATTGTGCAAGTGGTATGGGGAATGCTGTTCGGCAGGTGTCAGTCCGTTTGGGATAATTTTGCAAGAAGAAGCGTTGAAAATAAAGGAGACTCCAAATGACCCGTCGTAAGACACTTTTACAGCTTCGAATGGGTGGCTAGAGAAATGGAAACTTTCTTATGGTATTCGAGAAACTCGTCTTACGGGAGAAGCTGACGATGTTCCAGTAGCTACAGTAAAGTCCTGGATTGAAAGAATTACTGAATTGGTTGCTACAAAAAAAGAAGACATATGGAACATGGACGAATTAGGTCTGTTTTTAAGCTCGTTTCTGATAAACGTTAATAGAAAAAACAAAGCCTAGGAAAGGCAGGAAAAAAACTAAAACCTTTCTTAATGTTGCATTTTTTGTAATTGCTAATGGTGAGAAGGTTGATGATCCTGTCATCATATGGAAAAGCAAAAAACCTCGGATGTTTTAAACAATTGAATACTAGAGAATATGATCGACCAGTGGGTGTTCATTATTTCAGAAACAAAAAAGCGTGGATGAACGGTGAAATAATGTCGATTGTTTTAATACGTGTAGATTCGAAAACGAAATCACAAAATCGCAAGGTTATTTTGTTTTTGAACGAGGCCACCAGTCACTGAGAAACCTAATCAGAAAAAACTGTCGCACATAAAGCTGGTGTTTCTTCCCAAAAACACGACATCGAGGCTGCAACCTTTGGATACCGGGATAATAAGAGCGCTCAAATTAAAGTATCGTAAACTGTTGATACGATACGTAATTTCAAGAGTAGATGAAAGTAAAAGAGCTACAGATATAAACAATATCGATATTTTAAAGGTAATTAACTGGGTGAAATATGCATGGGAGAAGTAACGTCTGATACAATAAAGCATTGCTTTGAAGAATGTGGCTTTCCTATCAGTGATTTGTTAAGTTATTTGTTAAGTTGGAAAAAGCCTTTAACAGATGTTAATGGCTTTTTCCAGTAAATATGCATGTAATTTATACTATTTTAACATAAAAGGATGTTACATATACCTCACAAATATTTTTAATTAATATCCTATATTGCCTTTTAAAGTCAAGAGGAGCTTAAATTGTAGAAACTTTAAATTTTCTGACAAAACCTCCAATAGCGGACACCTTTCAATAGGGAACAGATTTTTTCCCCTGTAGGTGTCCGCTATTGAGAGGTTCTGCTGCATTACTCAAGTTGACAACCAAGTTCTGTTTACGCGGGCAGATAGGGCACGTTTGAACCAATTTTTCAGTAGAAAATTACACCAAACTCTATGGTTTTGTTCAAGGAAGGCATGTTGTGCGAGCAACTGGAAACCCTCTCTACAAAAGTGCTGTTTTCTGATCCAGTTGGACTTGCACCAGAAAAAATAGCCTCATTTCGTTTACTGTCATTGATGTGGGCGCTCTTCCGTATTGATGATTGGTTGAAAGGCATGGAGATCAAGGAAATTCCCAACACCTACTTTGGTTACATCAGCAGAAATCACCATTACCTGACGATGGTGTATGATGGGTACGAGGGAGCTACCACGAAGAGTCGTGAACATCGAGCGGGAAATTCTGTCCTTTTAAGTGCATTTTTGAGCTCTCAAGAAAATAAAAAGTGTCATACACTCAGGAGCGCTACTTGAACTTCCAAGCAGAGCTTGGAGTATGATGAGACCAACTGGCATTGAAGACCTTAAGATGCAACTGCTGTTTTTGGTTGTGTGGTCCTATTGTGCAAGGACTTAAGCAAAAAGAAAGACAAATTGTGAGTGAATGTGTATTTCGAGTCATGTTCCATTGAAACGGAGATATTAATTCGAATTTAACTTCATTTAATGGGTATGGGTTTAACGGCGAGGTTAGAACTGCTTCTGTTACAGCATTTAAAGTGCTTAGTGATGAAAAAGTGGATCAAACTTTGATCAAAACCAGGTAAGAATGATACCTTCGCACCTGCTTTCATATATCTTTGTGGTGATGGACTGGCCTTAATGTCACACTTTTGAGATGGTTTTTCTCAATTATGTAATACTTCATCCTATAGGTAACGAATCGAATTGGTGTTCTTAAGAGTTTAAAGAGAACACATCATTGTACAAAAGTATACTATTTCCACTTTAAGGTGAGACAGGTATATGGACATGACACCTCGGGGTGTTAAATTACCAGAGACGTTAACAAGAACAAAGAGGACCATTCATTTCCATGTATTTCTTACTGCTTACCAAATTATGCAATGGTTATTGCTGCGCAAAGAATTCCAACTTCAGATGCTGGTTTGGGGTTGGAAGCACAAAGGAAGCATGCTGATTCCAATAACCAGTGGCGGCTCTGCATAGGGGCAGAAGGCGCTGGTCCCCTGGAAATAAATGGAATATTTGATTGCTGTTGCAATTTTGCTGAAGAAATGTGCATCCTGGAAAAGGCTTTGAGCTGATTGATTGCTGGTCTCGTCTTTTCTTGCTCAGAATCTTTTGTGGTTAAGTCTCGATTGCGTGCGTTGGCTGAACCCAAGCTGTTCTTTAAAACTTTTAAGGAAAAGGCAAAAGAATACTCTCGTGATTCAAAATACCAAAGAAGATCATTGGCTCAAAATTGAGCTGTATTGTTATCGTTTGACCTCAATGATTTTAGGCCAATAGCAACCGAACCTTTTTCTGAAACTTTACTCACCTCACTGTGTTAATGAAAACAATTATTGGTGTTAGTTGAATCAACTTTGATCGATATAAGTGATTTTCAAACAGGGTGCCTTGTGTTTTCAGATGTACGCCAACGATTGTTGTATTAAGTGGCGGTACTTTTGATATGCATCAGTAATCTGGTCATACCGTGTCTATGACTATTAGTCACGGTGTTCCATTTAATGAGGCATTGCTACAAAATAGTCAACCTTACTGATAACTGACTATTCAAAGCATTAATTCTTATACTTACCTTAGAGTACCTACATAGAGTTGTCAATCAATACTCTTTCTTTCCTCAATTCCCAATCCTTTCTATCTTCAAGGATGGAAAAAAGGCTTGATGTTAAGCGCTTTGGTAGAGATAGACCTACTTGGCCAGACATTCCAGGTTCTGGTAGAAAATTTAAGTTCACATAGTAGGAAAGAGTAGAATTATGACTTAGTGACCAATCTTGGACTGTGATTAATGACCGGAAACATTTTATAGCGAAAGCAACGTAACATGGCAAGACGAAAGGTCATGTTGATTGTGGTGTTCGGCTTGGTATTTCGGTCTAGTAAATATTACTGAGCAACTAAATGAGGCTCGTTTTTTTCTGGTCAGAAAAAGTAACGAAGACGTTAACTGCAAACTTTACATTACAGTCCTTGGGGACTGAATATAGTTTTGTAAAGTTTTTAGCTTGCTCTACGAGGACACGACGAAAGACCGAGCTCGGGAAATCCTGATGTTTGTTAGGTATAGTTGACTTAGCAGCTCCTTTAGACTCTGCCCACGGGGTCATTTAGATAGTGTAGCAGTACTTAAAGGGACATCAAGAACAATTCATAACGAGTTATTGTATATTATGTATAGTGTTGCAAATGAAAGGATCCGAGAGGAGATCTGGGATAAGCAGTTTGTAGCCACTGTCTCAGATGATAAAAGTGCTATTGGTTACCTGGAAAATGCACTTGTTTTGCGATATGTAGTAAAGACCAGGGAATTGGAACATTTTTGGTCCTTTGTTCATCTTGAAGATGATAGAGCACAAACAATTGCACAGGGAGTCATTGAAAATGTTAACGGTGCTTTCAAATATGATGATCATCCTGGGAAATTAAATACCCAGTGCTGTGATAGAGCTTTTGTCACGAGCGGTGATTGGCATGGTGTACAGGGTTTAATAAAGGAAGCATATCCAAATGCATATCGAAATGCATTTTCTTTGCTAATCTTACTGGATTTTCTGTCGTTTTCACTTTTTTCACCAACAAAACGATTAAAGTGTTGGAACAATTTGTGGGTGCAAGGATGCTCTGAGATGTTCAAATCCGGCGACATTTTAGTAGTTGCCTGGTACAAACAATGTTTTAACACAGGGACAGTGTTGCAGGATTTCTAAGCCCATCATCGCAAACGGAGTGATGACCATGTTGCAATACGAGAAGCATGTGGTCTGCTACATTGGCTTAAAAATAACAAAGTTTATTTGATCATAATTTTTTTCATGTTGTAATTTCACATGTTTACATTTTGTATGCCCAAGTTCAAAAAATTGAATTTGACCCCGCTTTTATTAAGAACTGTACCCATAATTTCGTTTTGCATTACATAAAATTAGAAATAACATTGAAATTTACAGAAATAGTACAGACAGCTCCAAACAAATCAGGATGGATGATCAGGACCAGTCCAGGGTATTAAGATAGGTATGTGATATTATTATATCCCATTGTACCTCTTGATTTTCTTTTAATAGGCATCTTCTTCCTGCCAACTTACTTAATGCAAAATGTTTTAAAATATATGGTGAAACTCTTCCCAATGACGCCTTGAAGGAAGTTGTAGAAGGATCTCCAATTCTTGACCAGGTTAAACTGGAATTTGAGTCGTCTCTTCTTTACCAAAGGCCTAAATTTCAAGCGTTTTTGCTGATTTGGCAATATTGGAATTTATTCAGAACAACAATTTGGGGAAGACTTTCCAGGAGTTGGTAACAGAGTTGTACACTTTGGTGACAACTCCAATGACTTCTAAGCCATAAATGAATACACTAAGTTTTGTAACTATGTTAATTTAGCACTTGGATAAATTGATAAAATTGAAAACTTAGTAGTACTCATAAAGAATTTATTCATTGTCAAGGAAAATGGTTTCAATTACATTAATTTTGTTTCATGATTTTGATAGACCTATTAGGTTTCAGTTCCCCCAACCCGCCAAAAAATATAGCAGTATATATTTATATATACTGCTATAGACATTGTTCTACGTTCATTGAAATATGTTATTACATGCAATTGTTTTCAATTAACAAAAATCTCATGCAGTACAAAAAGATTGTGTATGGCAGAAGTATGGGATGTGGGGCCTATAATTATGTGGTGGGTGGTGAGGAGGAAAATGTACAAACTATTATGTAATTGTTTGTTTAGTGAAACAACACTCAAATGAGCATGTATATATGATTTGGCTTTATCATACAAGATAACTATATTATATATGTTACTCTGAATCAGAACTACGCCTGTGATATTTTCGGATAACACAGCCGGATCGCAGTGAAAGCCAAGAGGAAGCTGAAAGGCCGATTCCCCTTAAAACACCAAAGGCAAAAGTTAGAATAGCAACTTGGAACATCAGGCCTATGCAAGGAACAGGAAGATCTTTTCAGATAGCAAGAGAAATGAAAAAGTATAACATCGGAGTATTGGGTTTGAGTGAAACAAGGTGGCTACAGGCAGGACAGCTGAGGCTTATATCTGGAGAGCAGATACTGTACTCAAGGAACACAGTGGAAGGAGCCCCACACACTGAAGGCGTGGCCCTGATCCTGGCACAGGAGGCACAGCGTGCTCTCATCGGATGGGAATCTATAAAATCCCGTATCATTACAGCCCAGTTTACCAGTTTACCACCAAAAAAAAAAATCAGACTGAACATAATGCAATGTTATGCTCCAACAAATGATGCGGAAGAGGGGAAGAAAGATATGTTTTACCATCAGTTACAGGCAGTGATAGACAAGAAAAGAGGCAAGGACATAATAGTCCTGATGGGGTATCTCAATGCCAAGATAGAATCTGACAACACCGGATATGCGAGTACTATGGGGACACAGCGATTAGGACAAATGAATGAAAATGAAGAGAGATTTGTAGAACACTGTGCGTTGAATCAGCTGGTAGTAGGAGGAAGTATATTTCCACACAAACACATCCACAAAGCCACTGAGGTCTCACCGGATCATGAGACTGAAAATCAGATAGACCATATCTGCATAAGTCAGAAATTTAGAAGAACAATGCAAGATGTACGGGTGTTGAGAGGCGCCGACGTGTCCTCAGACCATCATCTCTTGGTAACAACATTGAGACTACGTCTGAAGAAACACAAAATGAAAAGTAACACAAGAATAAAATATAATGTGGGATTGCTCAGAAGTCAGGATACTCGAGAAGCCTTCAAACTCAGCCTAACCAACAGGTTTCAGGCATTACAAGATCTGATAGAGGACAAAGATACAAGCATAGAGACACAATGGGAGTACAGTAAGAAACTATGGATAGATACATGTGAGGCGGTTCTCGGAAAAAAGAAAACACAACACAAAGATTGGATCTCCGCAGAAACAACCCAAAAACTAGAAGTGAGAAAAGAAAAAAAGGCTGCAGTGAATATAAGTCGAACGAGAGCAACAAAGGCAAAAGCACAGGAGGAATACACAAAGACAAACAAGGAGGTGAAGAGAAGCTTAAAGAAGGATAAGCTAGACTATGTTGAGGATCTAGCTAGACAAGCAGAAGAAGCGGTAGGACAGAGAAACATTAGAGAGTTGTACTTAGTCTCTAACAGGCTAGNCAGACCATCATCTCTTGGTAACAACATTGAGACTACGTCTGAAGAAACACAAAATGAAAAGTAACACAAGAATAAAATATAATGTGGGATTGCTCAGAAGTCAGGATACTCGAGAAGCCTTCAAACTCAGCCTAACCAACAGGTTTCAGGCATTACAAGATCTGATAGAGGACAAAGATACAAGCATAGAGACACAATGGGAGTACAGTAAGAAACTATGGATAGATACATGTGAGGCGGTTCTCGGAAAAAAGAAAACACAACACAAAGATTGGATCTCCGCAGAAACAACCCAAAAACTAGAAGTGAGAAAAGAAAAAAAGGCTGCAGTGAATATAAGTCGAACGAGAGCAACAAAGGCAAAAGCACAGGAGGAATACACAAAGACAAACAAGGAGGTGAAGAGAAGCTTAAAGAAGGATAAGCTAGACTATGTTGAGGATCTAGCTAGACAAGCAGAAGAAGCGGTAGGACAGAGAAACATTAGAGAGTTGTACTTAGTCTCTAACAGGCTAGCCGGCAAGTACCGACAGACAGACAAGCCTGTTAATGATAAAAACGGAAACCCACTGACAACCACAGAGGAACAACTGCAACGATGGGTAGAGCACTTCAGGGTGCTGCTGAACCGGCCTCGCCCAGAGGAACCACCAGACATTCCACCAGCAGAGAAAGAACTTTTCATCAACTGTGAAAAGCCATCCAAAGGTTAGATCAGACAGGCCATCAATAAATTGAGGAATGGTAGAGCAGCGGGGCCCGATGCAATTCCAGCAGAGGCTACCAAAGCTGACATTGAGACTGCTGTGCAAATATTACACAGCCTCTTCAGCAATATCTGGGATAAGGTGGAAGTACTAGCTGAGTGGAAGAAAGGAAACGTCATTAAGCTGCCAAAGAAGGTTAACCTCAGGGATTGTAACAATTATCGGGGTATTGTGCTCCTCTCAGTGCCAGGGAAGGTTCTCAACAGAGTCTTTTTAGTGAGAATGAAAAAGGCGCTAGTATTCTAAGCTCCGAGACCAACAAGCAGGCTATCGTGAGAATAGATCTTGTGTGGACCAGATCGCTAGTTTACGTATCATAGTAGAACAGTCACTAGAATGGAATTCACCTCTGTACATAAACTTCGTAGACTATGAGAAGGCGTTCGACAGTGGAGACAGAGAGACACTCTGGAAGTTGCTAAGACACTACGGAGTTCCAGAGAAAATCACCTCACTGATCCGATGCATCTACAAAGACATGAGTTGCAGGATCGTACATGCAGCACAGCTATCAGCCAGCTTCGAGGTGAAGACTGGAGTCAGGCAAGGTTGCATGCTGTCGCCATTCCTCTTCCCGCTAGTCATCGATTGGATAATGAAGACCACAACAACAAGAAAGAAAAACGGGATACNCGTACATGCAGCACAGCTATCAGCCAGCTTCGAGGTGAAGACTGGAGTCAGGCAAGGTTGCATGCTGTCGCCATTCCTCTTCCCGCTAGTCATCGATTGGATAATGAAGACCACAACAACAAGAAAGAAAAACGGGATACAGTGGACACCCTAGACCCAGTTAGAAGACCTTGACTTTGTTGACGATCTGGCACTCCTGTCACACAACCGAAAACAAATGCAGGACACGACCACCTACCTCGAGACCACATCAGCTGAGATAGGGCTCAACATCAACAAGAATAAAACTGAATTAATAAAGATCAACACCGACAACAACACCCCAGTCACAATAGCAGGAGAGCCCATGCGGGAGGGGGAGTCCTTTGTATACTTAGGAAGCATAGTGGACCAACGTATAGGCACAGACCAGGATGCCACTACCAGAGTCGGCAAGGCAAGGAAGTCCTTCATCATACTGAAAAAGATATGATCTTTAAAAGAAATTAGCACGAAAACTAAGATCCGCATCTTCAATTCGAACGTGAAGTCGGTTCTACTATATGGCTGCGAGACATGGCGCACAACAAAGGCAATTCTACATAAGATACAAACATGTCTCAACACATGTCTGAGAAGAATATACAAAATACGCTAAACGGATAAAATCAGGAATGAAGACTTATGGGAAAGAGCATGGGAAGAAACAGTAGTCAGACAAATCCTTAAAAGAAAGTGGGGCTGGATAGGGCACACCTTGAGAAAACCATCATCCAGCATCACAGGACAGGTCTTAACCTGGAACCCACAGGGAAAAAGGAAGAGAGGGCGACCGTACAACAGCTGGAGACGAGATACAGAGGCAGAACTGAGACGCCAGGGAACAAACTGGACTGAAGTAGCCAGAGAAGCCCAAAACAGAGTGCGGTGGCGATCTTTCGTCGATGACCTATGTTCATCTGTAAGAAACCCTGAATCAGACTTATTTGTTTAAAACAACGTGAGTCTTCAGTTGGTAGAGATTGTCGAATATGTTTTTAAATTATTTTTTTTATTTTTTTTTGTACAGCATATGCATCAGATGAGCCCAAAGAGTATCATCTAGGCACAGGAAGTTATATCAACTAGGTTCTAAGTAGTAACGACATGTTGATTTTAAAAATACCTTTACTTTTTAGCTTCATAATGTTATTATATCGTCAACTCGTGGAAACCACGCATCAACAAAACTTTAACCATTCCTTTTATTACTTCAGGATTCCAGTTGTGATGCCATAAAAGAAAAGAAATTAGATGGTGTCAGTGCCAATGTTGAATAAAAAGACCTAGAATAGTCCACAAGTTTAACTTTTTGCGGAACTATTGCTGTTTTTAGATTGCTCGTTTGAGAATGCTACAAGCCGCCATTAACATCAGTTCATTTTCACTAGGATCCACAAATTATCCTTTTAAGGTCAGAGGGTCTGCATGTAAAATTTAAGAGTGGTTTAAAATTTGGAAAAAATGTCTTTCGAACTGTCGAAAACTGTAAACGTTAGAACTTTGAATTTTATACGAACGAGGTTCTCGCCACAGAAAATGTTTGTATGAGTAAAGCCTGGTAATCTTATTGAGACAGTCACGATTTTTTCATGATTTATTCACATGTATCGTAACGGATAATCTGACGTCCAAGAACATACAGGTAGTCACTCCCCTCACGTTATGTTAGAATTTGTTTTGATAGGATTTTATACACTTGGGGTTTTCTATATAGGTAGGACTTCATGCTTCTCAGACTGAGTTTTTGTTTTTGAAATATAGCTTGCGATAGCTGTACACGAGGGACTCTAAATCCTATCGTACTTGAATTAGAAATAGTATTGTATCGTACTCTCAACGTATTGTATTCGTATTCGCAAATAGTTAGTATTATAGTTGGTATTTAACTAAAAACATGGCATCGTTATCGCATATATTTATTGTATATGGATTTATTGGAAGACGTTCATTTCTTAGCCCAACTGTGAGTCTTCTGTAGTCCGAAAGTTTCCCCACAGAACATTGAATCTCCCAAAGAAACCTAGGTATTTTACTTTTTAACATTATATGTTTCTATTAATAGAAAGAGTGTCTTTTACATGTTAGGACCGGAAATCATGACTGTTGACAGTTTCGCCCCGTTTATTTAGGGACATAGGGCCACCCTGCAGCCAGCACACAAGCACACAAGTGTTCTGTTGTGTACCTTTTTATTTGGTGGTATCTAACTTGAGGAATTTTGGTTTTCGCGGGAGACGATGAATTGTGGGATCGATTATAAAAATGTTATGTGGTTGACCCAATCCTTCTGTCCTCGCGAACAGCTCTGCTGGAGCCCGCCGGTATGGCGTAAATTATACCACTTAAAGTTAATTGGTTATATTTGCTTCGTTGAGCTATTTCAGTGTTTGTTAAATATACTTTCTATAGCTTGTTGACAGTTTTTAATCATGGCAGGGTTTGAAGAATCAGGACTCCCAGGAAAAAAGTCAATTCATGAAGGATTTCAGACTTGTCAAGACCCAGCGAGCTTCATCAATGTATTTCAACAGGAAAATTGCGTGCTTTTGCCATCTCTCCATTCAGCACTGCCATTACTTGATCTTCATTCAGTTTCTAGGTATAGCTTTCATGCTTCTTTGCTGGAAGTTCTGCGTGAAAACCTTTACAAGCAAATTAGGAAGTGTAACAAGGCAAAATTGAAAGACTTGTTGGAACATATTTTTCGGTTTATTCACGTAAATGAGTTAAGACCTGTGATACTTGCCGTTATGAAGGAGGTGCCAGATATCAACCCAGGCTTCATAGATAGAGTAGCTGATAATAATAAATATTATTCTGAATGCCCAGTGGAAGTTAAAAGACAGGTTTGGATAAGAAAACATCCACTGTACGGAGATGCAATTGGGCCTTTGTTAAGTGAATATATAAATGAAAAATACACGTTGTTACATTCAACTGAAACGAGTTCGTTGAAAGCATTTTATGCCACATCTCCACGTCAAAGGAGGCAACAAAAAATTATTAAAGAAATTTTAGGTTGTGTGGGAAAGTCGATTGAGTTGTATAATTTATTATTACAGTTTTTAAGAACTTTGTTTCTCAGAACTAAGGAACCACATTATTGTTCTCTGCGAGCTGAAGTGTTAATGGCTTGTCATGATGCCGATATAACAGAGATTCGAACAGTTGACCCTTGTCACAAGTTTACATGGTGTTTAGATGCCTGTATTCGAGAGAAAAGTGTTGATAGCAAACGACTAAAAGAATTGCAACTTTTTTTAGATGGAATAAAGAAAGGAGAAGAAGAAGTTATGGGGTATTGTACTTTAATTTAATTCAGTTGGGTTTTTTTCATCGAAGAACTTCCATTCATTATTGTAGAATACTCGTATTAAATATTTAATACTTTTTTATAGCTGATTAAACATTTCATTACAGGTGACAGGTAAATAACTCCTTTCACAATCACTGCCTGGGCCGTGCCCCACTGGTGTATCATCATTTTTATAAAAGTGGAATGACTGGTCATTCTGATATATCATTGCTTGTACAAGTCCTTTTTTAATGATCGTTTTATTTTGGCATTTGGTTCTGCAATAATAAATGTCTGTCTTGCAGCAATGAGTGCTTTTAGGTTATTTTGGAGAATCATTAAACAACACAAGTAATGAGGTCCCGCAAACAAGTACCAAAAGGTAGTTGCTGAGAGACAAATGTAATTCAATCAGCATTAAATTCCACTGGATGTATTTCATTACATCTGCCACATGATAATTTCAATGTGTACAAGTGGTGCACAGCTGTCTCCAGATAAGATTTTCCTGTGCATAACTGTACTGCCAATACGTTACCATGCAATTAATTTGTTGGCTACCCCTGTTTTCCAGTGTGCTCTGTTTTCCTTGTTGCCTCTGACTAGAACAATATCACCTTCCTTTAATTTTAGTTCATATGTCCTGTCCTTGTGGTTATGTCATTCACATAATGCTTTCAAATACTCCTTTGCCCAATGTTTCCAGACTGTCATTGCATGCTCTGATATATTGAGCACATCTCCCAAGATCCTGTTCCTTAATTAGGTTCAGACTTTATTCAGGTAAAAATTTTGGCTAGTCAAATGGCATATGTAGTCAAAATATGCTTTCCAATTGTCTTCCAAGTAACGAAGCAGATGGTTGTTTAATGTCATTTCTAAATTACTCCTTAAATATAGCTTGATTGATGCAATATTGCACCATCTAATTACTAGATTAAAATTCTGAATACAACTTTTAAAATATTGCAATATTGCCTATTCCTGGTTGCACCATACATAAGTTGACATGCCCAATTTAATTCTAAAAAACAAAAGTTCATAAAATGTCCAACTTCCAACAAGGGGCTCTAAATGTTGCCACCCAGACCCTAAACGCTGCTGCTGTTGACTAAATAATATTAACACATCAATTAACATTGAGTTGGTCTGACTCATTGGCCCATTCACTTGAACAACACGTAATTATTACATCCTAAAGAAGTTGAAAAATATCCATTGCTTTCATTCAGCCCCAAGATACAACAAAAGCATCAATTTATTTCAAATAATTTTTCAAAAGATGTACCTGTTTTTCATAAATAAATGTATTTGTGTACAGGTATACAAAAAAGTTGAGATAGTATATTTGTTACATAAATGATTAGGGTTTACTTTTACAAAAAGCTAATTATTTTCCATCTTAATGAGCTCATAAGAGACCAACTTAGCCAGTTTTTAATGATTCCTAAATCACATGCCTGTTATATTTTGCTGAGCTACAGCCAATAAAAATGACATGGACAGCAAGAAACATCTCAAATTTGTGACATAGTGGGTCAGCTCTATTGTGGAATAATCAGTTATATAACTATGCGCTAGGTGAGTAAATTTCATCAAAATTGAAATTGATCAATATTGTGCATAGCTAAATTGATGCCTAATGACCCAAAGAAAAGAAATGCTTGGTTGTTGATGGCTAGTTCTGTTTATCAGTTATCAGTGTACCTGCTAACAGTACAAGATGATTATGTCAAGACAGGACTACATTAACTGCTTTTTGATTGCCTTCATTGGGGAGTTTTCTGATAGCCAAAAGATTTAGAAAAAGCAGAATAACTGAAGCATGTGTAGCCTTTTTTTACTTGTGTTATATTTTATGATGACAGTAATTCACCTTGTGGATTGAATGATTTTCTTCAGTTGTTATAGGCCCCATCATATAACCCCATTATGAAAGAGCATCCATAGATTTTGAGGCACTTGGTGGTATGACAAAGTGAAGCACGTACCATTAATCTTCCCTGTATAAAACCCTGCATATGGTGTTTCTTATGACGAGATAAAAAAATAAATCCGTTTTTGTATAGGCTTTATCGATTGCCTGTTGCTATTGGTTCTTTTCAGCACTTTTTGACTGACCATGATATCTTCATCTTGAGCATCCTATGATATATATATATAGTAAAATATAGATACATCATACACATAGAAATACCAGTTATTCACTAAAGAATTATACTTGTTTATGTTTGTAGTGATGTTGCCATGATCACATGTGATCCCTTTGCAGTCAACACTTTTGCCAACAGTGTTCTTTCACAGATGAGTAAGATCATAAGGACAGAGAGCTTACCCAGGGTAAATATAACATATGGAATATAAACTTTGAAAGTTTTAGTTTTGTAGAATGTAAACTTGGTTATTAAGACTTGTCATGGTTAGTAGTATTGAAATTTATAAAATTTATGGGCTCAGAGGAAGTGACAGATGTAAGTGTCTTGAGTCATAAGCTTTTTCTGAGCTACGTTTCAAGAGATACTTCTCCCATCACCAGGCTACTAAAGACTAGGTATGGCTGTTTTTATACCTTTGTAGTGTGAACCTACATGTAGACAGGGATTCAAGTTGTTTTGAGGAATGGTGCCATACCTATGTTGTGTTTGTTTTGTTTGTTGTATTTCTTTCTTTAGTGCTGGAAGCCATATTTCTGGAAGGGTTTAGGATATATGGTTGATGTGATTGCTGTGCTGTAGGGAATGGATTGTTTCTTTTAATTTCCTTGTTGAAAAGCCTTTTCAAAGTAGTGATCTTGTGTCCAGCAGTGTTCAGCTATTTCATGATTCTTGTTGTCACCTTTTTGAACAGCACTCTTGTGTTCTTTTTCCCTCTGACCCAAGAAATGCTTTGATTTGCCGATGTAGGAGGCAGAACAGTCCTTACATTGTAGTCTGTACACTAAGTTGTTCCTCTCTTCAAGTGGGACTGCATCTTTTGGTTTGGACAGAAGCATTGAGTGTTGTGTTGTTGGAGGGTTCATCTTAGGTGCTCACTGGTGTTCTTCACATAAGGCAGATGTTTCAGAGGTTCTTTATCTTCAGGATTAGGTCCAATGGTTCTGTGTAAGGCTCTCTGGATATCCTTAGCATGGTATCTATTGGATAAGAGAACCTTCTGAAGGCGTCTTTCTTCATTTCTAAGGTCATATGTGTTGGAAATAATTCTTCTTGCTCTTCCAAACAGAGTGCTGATGACACTGTTATGAGCTGAGACTAGATGGTGTGATGCATTATGGTATGAGGTACTGGTCAGTGTGAGTTGGTTTCCTGTAGATGGTAAGGGAAATGCTGCAATCTGCTTGCGTCTTTACTAGAACATCTAGGAAGGGTATTTCTCTTTCTTCTTCTTTCTCCTTCTTTCTCCATGGTGAATATCATGTTTGGGTGTAGGTTGTTAATGTGTTCAAAGAAACCTTGTAGGTGATCCTTTTTTATTATTGCAAAGACATTGTTGACGTACCTTTCCCAAACAGTTGGTCCTTGGTTTGCTGTTGATAGTGCTGGAGCTTCAAATGCTTGCATGAATATTTCAGCAATAACCAAGGATGTAGGAGCTCCCATGGGCACACTGTTAGTTTGAGTGTAGATGTCATTGTTGAAGAGGAAGCATGTGTTGGGAAGGAGTACACATTATAGGTTCAGAATATCTGAAGCTTTCAGTGTGGTAAGTTACTACCTAAAGATTTGCCAGGGTTGTGGTAAAGATAAAGCTTGTTGGCTTTAAAATGCCTACAAAAAATATGTGGCTATAGCAGTCACAAATAACAAATGTCAACTCTTTGTATGCCCATTTGACTTAATCACCATGCTGGACTGAACTGGTTCAATTGATAGGAGGAAGGGTAATTTTTTGTTTGTTTGTGTAGGACTTAAACACTTGCTTTACTCGGACATGTATGTATGTGTATATGTATATATGTATGTATGTATGTATGTATGTATGTATGTATGTATGTATGTATGAATATATAAATTTCTTTATTATCAATTACACTGACAATTGAAGAAGTATCTCTGGAAATGTAGTTCAGAAAAAGGAAATGACTCATGACATGATAAAGCAAATATATTCTCAAATATATTATTGTGTAGCACCCTTTAAAATTTTGCATATGATGATGCAGATGGTGAACTTAATCCAGTGGTAAAGAGGTAGGTAAAGAGGTAGTGGTAAATTTTGCCACAATTAAGGCTGTACAGAATTGATGAACAGTATTCCAAGTATCTTTGAGCAAGACAGTTGGGAATGAGGGTCAGACTACTCTGAGGCACAAAAGGTTTGATACATCTCATCATTTGAGTACAGAGTTAACTTTTTTAGATATTCTGGACATGTAAAGTGTAGTTCAGATGCTGTTCCTATGTGAACCAGGCACAGATTAATTTAGATACTCACTATCAGTATTGTAAGAATGAAGTGTAGAGAAAATCCATGTAAAAGTATTGTAAATTAGAATAATTTTGTGTTAAAATCAACTAATTGTATTCAACACTTCAACATGAAGACAGCCAATATAGAAACCGTTGATCAGGGTTTAGTTCTTATAATTTTTTCAAATAGTAAGACTGAGTAATACAAAAACCTTTCTTAAATGTAAGAAAGACCACCAGCCATTAAGGCACTACTCATGTCACTCTGTTGTATGAATTATATGTAAGGAGGGAGCCAAGGTTGAACGATGACTTGTGAAGCCTGACTGCAATTTTTGAAGTAATTGTCTTATAGCTAAGTGTTAGTAATATGGTTAAATGCAACCCAGTCTATGAAGTACAGCAAAAGCTATCAATGTCAGAGAGAACTTCGATGGTTTTATGTTAATCAAGACCTGACTGCCCCATTGGAATTCTTTAACTTGTTTTTCTTGATTGGGCTTAAAGTTGGTGATAGGACATATAATTTAGACTTTATTTGTACCTGAAGGAGCTGAAAATGTTTGGAGGGGGTATTGTATTGCACTGTAATTTTTTAATGATTTCTGATAACTTTTTGAAGTACTTTTATCTTTTAATTGTAGTCTTCCAAAGATGTGATTTATATTGTTGTTCATTTATTCTGTCAGTAAAGCTGTATCATTAGTTGCATTTGTTTCTTTAGGTGTTGATAATATTTATTTCTTGAAATCTCTTAACATGATGTGGATTGTTTGATTGGAAATGAGTTGCAACGTTTTTATAGAAATTTGGCTGATTTGTGAGCTACCTCATTACTTTGTGCTCAAGGTGCAAAAGTATTAAATCTTTCATTCTTTTTTTGTAGTAGTATGTGTGACAGTGAAATAGCTTTTTCTCCTCCTGAAAACTTGACACTTGTTTTCTCCTTTTGAAATGTCTCTCAAACATGTCCAGCAACAATAGGTGTTTTTCTTCTCATGCCCACATATTGATGAAGCATACTCAGATTTGTAAGATCTGTTCTTCAAAGTAACTTTAGGACAAGGTATCCAATTTTCTTTTAGCAGAAGACACTGCTTGTAATTTAAATTTCATTGAGCAAACAGAAGGGTAAAACTGCCCAAGACACCACATTGTACCTTGCCAATAACAGCCCAATCTGTCACTCCATGTGCATTGTTAAAATTTGGTTGGATTAAATCTACTGTTTCTCACTGCTACTTAACTGTCCAAATCTATGGCTTGATTTATACTACAACATAGGATTGCCTGCAGAACACAATAAAAGTGAAAGAACTGATGACCAAAATATCTATTGTTTTGCCTTGGTTGCTATTCAAGACACTGAGTTGATACCATGGCTTTTGTGACTGCCCTGCAAAAAATATTGGTAGGTGGCTTTGTTTGCATTGCAAAATGATGTTATGAGGTATTTCAATGCCATTTGAAAAGACCTGGAATTTGTATCCTGAAGTGATAATATGGAGTTTTGAATACAAGGATAAAAAAATTTTCAACTAAAGAAGTAGGAAAAAACTGGAACAAAAAAAGTGCTATAAGACTGAGCATGAATAGGAGGTCCTGTCATGTTTGTCTATGGATATTTTTCCTTATACATACTTACTCTTACACCAACACATTTTATGGCTTATCATGGACCAGCAATGTACCAAAGTTGGTTTGGATATTTGCCCAAATATTTCAAATGCTTATGTGGCTATGGTAGGCAGTGACAATACAGGTAGGGAATCCATGATGGGAGTTCATAGGTAGGGTTGGAGTAACAACAATCGAAAGTGTTTTGTCAAGCTCTGTGAGGAAAACAACCTGGTTATTGGTGGCACTGTTTTCTAGCACAAAGACATACACAAATGGACCTGTAATTCACTTGATGGTCATTCCAAGAACCAGATTAATGACATTCTCATCAACAGGAGATGAATGGGTAGCCCACAAGATGTTAGATCTATAAAAAGGGATGATATAAATAGTGACTTTGCCTTGCTCATAGCAAGAGTGAAGCTAAAGCTTAGGCCAAAAAAGTCATACAGGGGTAAAGAGAAGCTTCCAGCTGGGGTTTGAAAAAAGGCTGCTTAATGATCTACAAAAGCTAACCACTGACTCAACCAATGCGTACTGGAAGCAGGAGAAAAGAGGCAAGGAGTAAAATGTAAGAAAAGGGAAGTTACTTTTTAGAAAGATGTATCAGGTTGTTTAAAGACAAGACACTTAAAAGAAGCTAGACTGGGCAAAGTCAGAGAAAATAAAGTAGGAACTCAGCTTCACCAATGGAGCTTTAGACAAGGAGGTCAAGTAAAAGGCAATGGCAGATGAATGGGGCCATATTAAAAATTGGGCCATGCAGTCTGAAACTGCGGCAATATGACATGCATACTCATTTACAGAATTAGCAAAGCACTGACAGACAGCTTCAAGGAATGGAGAAGTTTAACTCACCCCAAGAAATGAAGAAAAGCATAAATGCTGGAAAGATAATTTTCAACGACCCTAAACCTGAAGGCCCTGACTTCGAGGCAGCCCCCCAGGTGGCGACAAAAAGCTGGCGATATGATCGGATTGGTATTTATGAATTTTTTTACTAGCCCCTCTGATTTCTACTTACTGTTTTAATTGTTAATGAAAAGAGAGGAAGAAGGAGGTCAAAGGATAGATAAAAGGATAACAACAGGAAGGATTTAAGTTAGAGATAAAAAGATGGCAACAGTTACATATTGAATATAGGGCTAGACCAAAGGGCGATGGGGGAAACTAATCAATGTTCTGTGTACTACAATAATTTGTAGTCAAGATCTTGAAAAAAAGAGGGTGCAGCTGCCATACCCTTAAATTGTGCTTCCTGGTTGCAGGCTTTTTTTGGTTGCAGAGTATTTTATACTAAATGCTATACCATATTGAACGAAACTGTTTTACCATGTTAATTTGAAGTTGCTTATTGACTGTTTATTAGAGCAGCATTAAAAAAACACGCAACAAAGTAAATATCTAACAATGAAGTGTATTATAAACACATTTGTGAGTATTTGTTTACAAATACCATAGTATTAGAAATTCACAATTTTCACACTCATTTACACGTGTATTTGTGAAAAAGGTTTGAACTATGAAATTTGAGCTTTTAAAGAGCTATTCTGCATGCTCTTCCTGGTGGTCCCGTTAAATGTTTTGTAATTCATTATAATGTAATTAGGTCATTTGAAAGTTAGATTTTTATAACATTATTGATTGCCAGATATTAGGATATCTTGAAGAAAAACAGACTAAGTTTGTCAGTGCTAACTACAAGGTCTATTAAACGACATACTTGTCTTTTTAGTCAACTCCAGAAGTCATCTTCCTTATAAGAATGCTTTCATTAAGCCTTGGTGCTTGGGATATGCTCCATAAACAGAAATTTAAAGAAAATACATTGGTAAGATATTTTTCTTGATTTGGTGTGTTGAACTGCTTTCATGACAAGTTATTGGATACTCCGATTTATTCATGCTAATTAAGTGAATTTTTTTGTAAATGAGTGAAATTGTAAAAACTCTTTGGTTTTATATTTTTATTTTTACCTGGAAAAATTGTTGAGCCATTTTGTCAAGTTAGTTTAATGCATACGAAAGGGCATCCTCGTCACATAACATTTCATAGCAGAAAATTCGGGAAGAAAATAACATCGAACAACAAGTTTTCACATTTTAAGTGCCCCTTTGATTAAAATATGATTTCGTCGTGTTTGATAGTCCTGATTTCAAATCTGAAAACCGTTGTGCTCTGTCACATCAACTTTTTCGGCTATTTGAAATTTTAATTTTTGCCATTTTTACAAGAGCTTGTTGACTCTTAGAGACGATTTTCTGATTCAGACTTTAAAGAACCATCTGTTAGATCTCTTTATGAACTTTGTTTCAGAGCATCGGAAAATATGTTGTCGTCCGCTGGCAACGGAAACATAAAAAGTTTGGATGAAGTTTTCGAAGATTGCCAATGTTGGCAATACTTAAACAAACTTTCATTTTACTAGCTAGTTTGGTTATTAACTCACAGTAAGTTGCACTGACAGACTGCCGATGGCTTTCACAGTTGACAAGTTGTACATTATCGACTTCTTAAATAGCACTTGAGATTTTTTTTGGTTTCCTTGCCAGGTTTATATCCAAGGCTGCAAACTGTTGGGTTGGTACTCTGTAGCATCCCACTTGTGACAGCAAAACAAATTAAGTGGGTTACTTATTGGAAGCTATAATGAATTTGAAGCTGTTATTTTATAATATTGTGGACTTGAAAATCGAGTATCGATCAAAAATGATACTCATGATTTTGTCAAACAGTCTCCTTTATAATGTACTGGTTTTATTTGAGGAAAGAAATTGTTTGGTAGTGTGGCAAATTATTCTATCTTCTAGAACAATGACGTTATTTTGAAATTCCTGCCAATGTTTGCATCACTGTTACTGGAAGAGCAATTTTTTCTCGCTGCTGAGAAGATTGACAAGAACTCTTGGAGACTTCATATTCCAGCAGGATTGTGGAAGTGTATCCAAGAAAACAGTATTGCACATTTGCTGACCTGGTACTATATCTTACATCTACTGAACCACCGCAAGAGGTAAGATCTTTTATACTTTAAGCTACCTGCTCTTCATGTTTCCACTCTCTGTGAGACCGTGACCATATGTTTTCTTCACAGGTATCTGTCTATAGCTTTTGATTCATCAGTCTCAACCAATAGTCGTATCGTAGCGCGGAGAAAAAAAGGCGTTCAGGTACGCGAAGAATGACGCTCAATTGATTCTGCTTTTGAAAGTGATTTCTCACAAAGTTTATGGACTTGGTTCAAAACCTTGGTATGAAATAAAACTTTGAAATGTACCTGGTTTAATTTTCTAAAATCTATAAGTGAAAATAGGAACTCTATTGAAATAGTAAAATGTTATTTACAGAATTCGGTAGCAGCACTTGTTTCTGACTAATAATTATCACTATTTTTTAAATCAAGAATTCAAGTGGTTAAATATATTAATATTTAGATCTTTATCTTAAACATTCCTGGACACAAAAGAAAGTTAATCGTATTTTTTGCTCAAGTAGAGGCCATGACCTACAAAATCCTTTTGAATTTTACGCCCGCCCAGGACCAGTCAAGTGCGACCGGGGTATCATAGCGCACCTTCAGTAAAGAAATCTAAATGGGAGTTTTGAGTGTGAGTTTCAAGAGATCTGATTCAGTGACAATTGTTCCACCCATGAAGACAAAATTGTAAGAGGCTTTCGTAAGACGAGACAAAACAAAGCCAATGAACTATCAGGTAAGTAAAGGAAGATCAGTAATTGATGCAGAAGCCATTGCATTGTAACAATGGCAACGGAGAGGATTTGACAGTTTTGAAACCTCTTGTGTGTCTCACTCAGTCGCGAATGATGTTCTCTTGGAAAACTTGGTGGACACAACGGATTTCTTCAACAGATATAACTTGTAAAGGTGGCGGCGGTGACTTGGTTTCACATCATTCGTAAAAATCGAAAAATTGCTGGAGGAGTTGCCTTGTACCTAATATGAATTGGAAACTACCGGAAGATCTTAAAAAACGAGAAATCCAATGTATTTGGGTGCAAAAAGGACCTTCCTATTGGTTGCATTTACACCCCTTGATTCATATTTCACTATTTTGAGGGGTTATTGACTTCCCTTCCATAATTTGGTGCACTTTCTCCATTTGGCTGGGTTATGCGTGTCTTCAAAATTGAAAACAGCTTAAGCAATTTCTTTCCCCACCATTGTATCACAAGTCGGCTTGGATCTTCCTATTCCTCTCCTGTTCCTAACTTCAATATTCCATGCCTGTTTAATATACCTGTCAGCATCTTTTCTCAGAACGTGACCCAATTAAACGCCCTTGACTTACGGTTTCGGCGATCGTATCCTTAAATAACAATTTATGCAAGCCACCTTTCCTATAGCATTCCCTTATCACGCCCAAAACAGTTGCAATTGAGAATGGTGAAAGCAGATACCCCTGACGAACACTAATCCCAACATTAAACTCTTTCGAGTTTAGATCACCAACTTGTACTCCTCTCTTGGCTTTTTCAAACAAACTCATCAGTGCTTCCATTAAACCCTATTGAACATTTCTCCTTCACAGAGCCCATTCAATCACTTTACTGGGAACTTAATCAAATGCGTTCTTTAAATTTACAAAACTGCAGATTCGGCGAAATGTAAGGTTATGTAGTCAGTAAGGGGAAACAATAACCCATGTCATTTTCAAGTGTACCACACGAGCGCAAAAAGAATATAAAAAGAGACACGACAAAGTAGCACGGATGGTCCATTGGAAGAGAAATTTCAATGAGAAAACCCCGAGAGTTGATAAGATCGAAAGCCTGAGGTTGTAGTTGAAAATGCTGATTTTAAGATCCTATGGGATATGATGGTTCAATAGGCTAATGAGATTAAGTACGTGGTCATCATTGATAATAGGGAAAGGCCTGCAATAATTAGTGACATACATGGTGGTACCAAGGGATAAAAGGAATCTGAAATAGAAAAAGTTAAAGTTAAAAAATATGACCTCAAGCTAGAAATTAAGCGACTCTGGAATCTGAGCAAAGTTATGGTGGTACCAATTATTGTTGGAGCACAGGTAGTGTTTCAAAATTGTTTCCTAACTTTATAAGGGAAATTGGAATCGAGCTGGAGGCATATCCTGTTCAAAAAACTGCTTTCTTGGGGGCAGCTAGAATAATGAAAGTATGAGAATACTATAATGTGAGGGAAATTGTGAGGAACCTTTGGCTATTGGTTATAATTAGCTTCCTTATCTGTCTATGCTTTTAGCTACTAGTGTAATAATAATAATAATTATTATAATAATAATGATGCTAAGGATGACAATACCGGAAATTAACACCCACGCTGTGCCAATTGTAATAATTTTGTATTATCATTATTTTTATTATTATTGACCTAGTGACCTGGGGTGAGTGAAATTGGAGGTTTTATTTGTGGGAAAAAATGTTTGTAAGGGTAAAAAGTAGTATAAAATAGTATTAAAAAGTATAAAAAATTAAATATAAAAGTCAAATCAGTTCAAAGCAATTTACGAATATCAATTCTACAATAAATTAAACGGGACAATCTACGAGCATTGAATGGACATTATAATACAAGATAAAGCATTAAGGTTGACAAATCACGAACATCAATTAGACATATATAAGACATGAAAGTATAAAAGGTCGTAAAATTCAAAAGAAAGAAAAAGTTGATACAGATGACAATTTTAGACTGAAAGCGCTCTTCTTAAAAATGAGCTGTACTGTTCAATACAATTTTTTACACTTCTTGAAAAGAAGGGTTTCCAGGAATTTTGTCAAGATAGTCAGTAGTTCCTTTCTTTATCAGGCCCAAAGGACCTACCACAAAAGGGGTAGTTTTTGTATGGTTTCCGTGCAGGTAGAGGCACTGTTGACGCGATATTTGTAGTTCGACAAATTTTCGAAAAAGCAAAGGAAAATAACTTGCCGCTGCATTTTCATATTGATTTTAAATCAGCTTTTGATACTACATGAAGAGCAGCTCTTCGGAAAATGCTTTAAAAGATTGGTGTCAATCCGAAACTTGTAAACATCATGAAATACATGTATGATAACACAAAGTGTGCCATCACTGTAGACAATACACGCACATATTGGTTTGCAGTTCGTGTTGGCGTTCGCCAAGAGTGTATTCTTTCTCCCACGTTGTTTAACATATTTCTGGAATTTGTTATGGATAAAATATGAAATGTCTAGCCTACTTGATTTGCACCTTGAAGGTTTAACTACTGATATCCGTTATGCTGATGACACAACTCTGATAACCACCATGTTGGAAAAGTTAAAGTTTGTAGCCAACGAGCTTGAGCAGGCCTGTAAAAAGTGGGTGCTTAAGATAAACGCCGACAAGTGCAAGATCATCTCTTCAGGCCACGCACCAATATACAAACTGAGGGGGCTACTGTTGAACAAGTGGAGAAGTTTATTTTCGTAGGCTCGGTTGTTCCAAACACAACAGAGGGTGTTAAAAGGAGGATAGCTCTAGTATACAGCGCATTTGGAAGATTGAAAAAAGCAGGTATAGTCAAAAAAGGAAATACCAAATCGTACAAAGATGCGACTGTTCTCTGCATTAATTGCCCCGATTGCCATTTATGCTTCGAAAGCCAGGACCTTGAAAGCAGAGGATGCTCGTAAACTGGCTGTTTTTGAAAATGACTCGTTTGGAACATGATTGGGAAAACAAGGATCGACAGGTGCCGGCTATCTGATATAAAAAAATGCTTGATGTAAAAGATGACATAGAAAACATGATCAAGAAACGTAGACTAAAGTGCTTTGGGCACGTGAAGAGAAGGGGTCATAAAAGCGTTGTAAAGAGGGCCTACAAAGAAGATTTCAAAGGAAGGAGGAGACGAGGGCAACCAAGAAAGCGTTGTTAGCGTTGAACTCTAGTTCGAGAAAATGTGAGGATCCCCGTACTCACTGCTAAACTGAAAGCAAAGGATCGAACCACCTGGAAAGATATCGTCAAAAAGGAGTGTGCAAGAACCAAGGGAGGGCTACGCAATTAAGTCAAGTTAAGTCAAGTAAGTTTAACTGATTTGCAGAGGTTAAATGTCTGTAAGGTAGGGCCTTCCCCTATTTTTAGATGACATGGTCCGAAAAAAAGTCCTGAAATCTGCCAGTGGCTCTTCTGCCATATCGTTGTTAGAATTTTTTTTTATTCGCCCTAGGTTAAGACTGGCATTTGATGTTTGTAATAGTTTTCACTTACTTTTATTCTTATGTACTTTAGTTTGCGGGTGTTAGCCTGAGCAGAAATAATAAGGAAGCCTGCCCTGTGAAAAGTCTCATTTTTGAGTTTCTCTGTTGTTTCCAAGTTAATAGGATTTAAATTATTGATTTATGGCATTGTACCCCCGATTAACTTTGCCTAAGCTTTTTTTTTGAAAATGTATACACTGGTTTCTCCTGATACAGTACACAGTGACTTGCTGAAGGCAACGGTCGTTTCCTCAGCCATAACAGGACTTATATGAAAAACAGTTATGTAAACTGATATAATGTACCTGTTGAAATATTATCAAATAATGATAATGATAATAATAATAATAACAAAGTTCATGTCCAGCATGACAGCCCGCACAGGGAGATGGTATTCACCTGCCAGACGAGAAAACTTAACCCCGGCTACCGACCAGTAGCTTAGAGGCTAAGCACCTTCCTCAATATGTTGGTGGTTCAAATGATGGTAGGTG
>RDPX01000406.1:283487-288487 GCA_003991215.1 Morbakka virulenta
AAATTAAATGGAAATGATGTCACCAGACTGGAAATATTTCAGAGAAAATGTCTGAAAAGGATTCTCCGTATCTTCTGGCCCACAAAAGTCACAAACACCGAGCTCTACCTTAGGACGAAGACCAATCCAGTAGGAGAGCTCATAAGGTGTAGGAGATGGAGATGGATTGGACATACTCTGAGGAAACCACAAAATGATAGCTGTAGAGTAGCCCTAACATGGACACCAGAGGGGAAAAGAAAGAGAGGACGCCCGCGAACAACATGGCGGAGGAGTGCGGAAGCAGAAAGAAATGACCTGGGATGGCAAACATGGAACGAAGTTAGGAACATAGCCAAAGACAGAGAGAGATGGCGGAGGATGCTGTCAAGCCTTATTGAGCCGCCCATGGCTCGAAGAGGATAAGTAAGTAAGTAAGTAAACCTACACTTAGGATAACACTAATTACCTCCACATATACTTCTTTTTCAAAAATATTCTAACTTTATTCGGATAATATAGTCATTGTTCCTAAACTGATACTCTGCCCCGCATGACTGTCGTTTAGTCTCACGAGTTTTGTATCATGCAGAGTATTCTGCAATAGTGATGTCGAGAACATTCTACATTCTCCTTGTTGCGTAGCTAACATGTTTAATTTACCAGATTTGCCACAACGGCTAAATCAATTTCGGCCAAAAGTTGAAGGAAATTCAAACCATTGGTGTTAAACAGCATGCCTTAAAATCACAAACAGCTATATAGTTTGGGCTCTTTCTTATGGCAGACCATTTTTTATCTTCTCCAGTAAACTAAATAGCATGTAGCAGACAAACCGTTTGTAGTTCACCTTTTCTAGCACAACATCGATCAAGGAAGAAACTATCACAACCAAAGGACCCATTACGACTTGAATATAGGAAATATAGTTTACAGACTGTTTTAAGGACTGCCCTGCCTCAAACACCGGTGAATCAGTGTTGCTTGCGTCCAAGGGGAAAAAGAACACAAAAGTGCTGTTTAAAAAGATGACACTGAGAGCCACGAAATCACAAAACAAGAAAATTTGTTGTTACACATGCAAATGTGTCCTGCACGGAGGCAGAAATGTGGCTCCCAACACTAAAGAAACACAATAAACACGGTAGGTATGGCGCTACTCCTCAAAACAACTCGATCGAACCCTGTCACAATCTAGGACCACACTGATACAGGATACAGCATTACCTAATGATTTCAGTGATCTCAATAATTCAAACTTATTACATGACTTGACGTAACCTAAAAAGGGTATTGTAAGGCGGTAGTGGAATAGTTATGCCTCTTTTATCAAGAGACGCAGATTCACCGGGCTTAAAAACTAAGCCACACTTGCAGCACAAGAACTTAAATTAGTTGTCTGATACTGAGTTCAACTCATTGGAAGCACTTTGCAGGTACTGGGAGCTTATCCCTATCACAAACACCGGGTACGACAATGCTGAAATAATCTACTGAAGCACTTTGCAGGTACTGGGAGCTTATCCCTATCACAAACACCGGGTATGACAATGCTGAAATCATCTACTGTATATTTAGAAAAATTCTGTGTGTGCGCGCGCATATCTGTGGTGTATATGTCAGCGGTCTGAGTGGAATCCCATACCAGGTAACAAAGCAACCTCAAATTAGGTGTCAGGTGTATTGAAACACTGTAGTGAAATTGGGCTATGGGGCTTTTTAAATAGCTCTTCAGGAGGAGATCTGGACCAAACACCTGTTCGTCTTCAAAAAGAAATTTGGAATGCGTTTTTAAACACCTGTTCTAATCTAGTCCAGGTAAAAAATTACCAGCAAGGTACTTTCTGTATCAACGACAATGCTTGCATTGGCATTCCTGTCAATGTGATAAATCCCAAGGTACCCAGGAGGCTCCCTGGAATTTTTGATCAGAGACAACAGAAATAAATACGTTTACAAGCAAAGACAACATGGTAACTTGTCATGTCTTCTTGAATAAAAGTCCTTCCATGCAAAGATGTCATTAACACTAAACAATACAACAACTAAGGAACGCTATTAGCATTTTTAATGATAACGTGTATTTTTCATCGGCATTTTTTACTCGTATCAACAGCACTCTTCATCTGCGCTATTAACCATTAAATGTTTTACCACAAGGCATATTTACAATTAGTGCCATCATTGCCATCTTTAAAAATGGATATGGTGTCAGATGCGAACTTTCTGTTCGTGATGTTGCAAGCGTGTCCAAAGTGTAAATCTTACACTAGTACTTTGATAGGAACCTGTATATACCTTCATTACAGGTAGAGTGTTGTCGGCGATTTACCTACAGTCAGTTTCAGGTTGCTGTATTCCATTGCAGCCCTATTTCTCTCCGATATATAGTCCACCATGTTGTACGTGTATGCCTGTGTAATAAAAAGCTTATTAGAATAGTCACACAGTCATAAAATGAATCAAAACACGGTAGCAAATGAGTGACGGTAATAAAAAACAAGGCATATGGTAGCATTTATAGCTTAAAATCCTCACATTTTAATATACACTTTCAACCATTAAGCGGCACATTTAAATTACTCCATTTCAACTCTGGGTGGAGTTCTCCTCTTAAATCTTTCTATTTCTGCCTTCAGTTTGATCGGACCACCAACTGTCTGCAACACTATCACCGGTTACTTCAAGACCTTATTTAAGCATATATAAGGAAATAAACCTGAACACTAAAATCAGGATCATGAAGATTTACATATGGTCAATTCTGCTCTGTGGTTGCGAATGTTGGACACTTACAGAGGTGACAGAACGTCGTTTGGAAGCAGCGGAGATATGGTTTATCAGATGAATTTTGAGGGTCTCATGGGCAGAAAGAAAAACAAATAAAGCGGTTATGCGTATGGCAAATTACAGCAGATTACTTATCAATACGATCCATGAAAGGCAATTAAAGTTCTTTGGGCATATAATGCGAGCTGATGGGATCGAAAGAAGCTTAATTCTAGGAAACATAGGAAAAAAGAGCTGAGGAAGACCAGGAACAAAGTTCACTGATAATCTCAGCAAGATCACAAGACGTACAACTTTGGATCTCATCAGAATGACCGAAAGCAGAGAGAACTGGAGAGCCATGGTCATCGATGTCTGCGCGAATAGACATGATACCTAAAGAAAGAAAGAGATAAGGAAATAGTCTTCTACAAGCAGACCTCCCGAATTAGTGTAACCTGAGGAAAATCGATAACAGTCTTAAAATACATGCCATTATTAAATATTTAACAAATGTAAGATGAATAGCAATTTAAAGCGTTTTCGATGAAAACTGTATAAAAATGAACATTTTGGACTTAAGGCAGCGTTACAAAATCTATATTTCAAAATAATATAGGCGGGTCGTACATAATAACTGTGTGGTTTCAGTGGGTCGTGGAGCTGAAGAGTAGCTACGAAAACAAAAGGGTGTCTTGCTTGCTAAGCATCTTCAAGTGCGAAAGTTTGAACGAATCCTTACCTTTCCCAAGTAGTATCTAAACTACTTTTTTAATTCATTTATTTTCGGCAAAAAGCCATTGACTGTAAAGAAATGTGAAGAGACAGAAAAAAAAGCTAACACAAGAGATAGGAATTGATCTTAGATTTAAAAAGATTCAGGTCATATGATGGTGACATTATTTTGATGATGATGTTTATTGTTATTATGGTTGCTGTTATTTCACTTTTAATTTTTTCACACTGTTAATTTTGTCCTTTAGATCTGGTTAAAACAGGACCTTAGTTTTATTCGTTGTTCCTTTCATCAGATATTAGCTTTCTCACACCCCAAAGAAGTCTACATTTCAAGTGTTCCACATGATATTCTTACTGTTCCAAGGATCCTACTTTTTTTCAATTTGTCTGTTCTGACCTTTATACTAAATTTCTTTATCCATGTTTCTAACTTTTTTGAAATCATGCCTAGTGCACTAATAACAATCGGGATGTCTTCAGTTTTTTTCATTTTTTAAAGGGTTGAAAACTCTCGCCTTCGGTCCTGGTATTTTTCTATATTTTCTTGCTATTTATCCTCTACTCTCACATCATTCGGAAGAGCAGTCGATGATCCTACATTTCTTTTTTCGACTTCTCAACAACTACAATATCTGGTCTTCGGTTTTGAATAAAGTGGTCACATTGAATCTTAAAGTCCCATAATATCTTGGTCTCTTCATTTTCCAGCACACTTTGGGGTTTATGCTTACACCATTTCCGTTTTCTTTCAAAGCCATGCATACCCAATGAATGGTTTGCGTAACACTGTCATTCCTTGCCTTATTTCTGAGCAAGCTTGCTACATTCGCCAACAAGACGGTAAATGCTTTTACCGATGACACCACACAATCTACAAAGCGGCCATTCAGCTGTTTTATCGACATGGAATTTTGAATAATTGGTTCTTAATCCACGTTTTTGGAGGGAAAAAATCAATGATTGTCACAGGCTTAAGATCTGAATTTCTATCCAATTCCAAGATTTAGTCTCACCTATATCATCAGTTATCTCTCGAACAAATTTGTCGTACATTTTCTTCTCTCCTCACATTCTCTCCTATAACCACCTTCTTAAACTCATCTCGCTCTATGCAACATTCTTTCGCAGGAACTTTCGACTCTTTTGTCAGTTGAAGTAGGAATGCTGGGCTGTGGTTAATATACCATACTAGGTAATTTTCTTCAGTACCGGTGCACCCTTCACAGCTGAGTAATCCTGACACCTTTTCCACGTGCGGCAGGATCCTGTCTACATCGCTCTTGGGGTGCAATATTTCATGTATATATAAGTTTTCGCGTTTTCCTATCCCTTTGGTTCAATTCATCTTTAGTCCACCTTATATTTCCTCCACTATATGTAAGAAGTGAAACAGCAAATGTATTGGCACCCAGAATCTTATCTCTGTCAATTACCCTCGACGTCAAGACTACTTAAAATTATTATTATTATTATTATTATTATTATTATATCATTATCGTAATCATTATCATTCG
>RDPX01000406.1:293487-326523 GCA_003991215.1 Morbakka virulenta
AGCAGTCACGAGAACGCAGCATAAAAAAGAATAAGGCCATCACCTGCTAAACCAGTCGATAAATGGAAACCCAAAATAAATTTTAAGTCAAATATACGTAGCGTATGGTGACATTGTATGAAAATAAAGTTACATGATTTTAAATGGTACCTTGGGCAACAAATTTTAACTCAGAGAATGAAATTTACAGGCATGAAATTTCCATGTTCATCAAAACTGAAGCTAACCTATAGTTTTCGAGGCAGCGGTGTCATAAAATAGGCTTTTTAACCTTCAACTTCCCTCCTTTGATACTCTATAAACATTTATTCTTATTATATTTCTTATTCCAGTCTTCTTCTGTCTGTCTGTCTGCCTTTCTGTCTGTGTAGTTATCTTTCATTCACATGCTTTCATATTTGTAACCCACACTTAACAGAAATTTCCATTAATGACGTACAAATGCTTGCAAGGGGACTGCAAATTGGGGATTTAAATATACGAGTATGTAATATGACATACCATGTGCCAGCGTATGAATCATGGCTTGATTCAAAATATTTATTCCTTGACCTGGAAGGCCTAGTTGTATCTAGACGAACATATATTGAAGTTAATGAAAACACTTAATATTTCAAAAATGTTCAAGATGCTATTCTATTAATTATTTGTCCGGTGACATACAAAATATTGTTAATACCAATTGAAGATAACTGGGAAAGAAGTTATCTTCAGTAAGCAAAGGAGGTTACTTCACCATTGTCGGTAACACTGAGGCAATATGATTTCATCCTGCTGTATTTTCATGCATTTGATTACAAAAGCAAAGGAAATAACATGTTAAAAAATTTAACTTTCCTTGGTGGAGCCACAACTATATGTCCACGCTTCTTAGCATTGTTCCTTCAACAACTTCAACGATGACCGCTATTCTCTGTCCCCCCCTTCCCCCCCCCCCATGTACTGCAATTTATTAGCCGCGGGCACATATCACAGCTCTTTCTATAATGCAGGCGAATGCATCAATGTACACACGCATTAACATAAAGAACAACCTGGTATATTTCTGTATTCTCTTTCAAAATACGATTTTAGGATATCTAAAACCCTTACAGCAAACAAAATTCAAAAATGACCAATTCAAAAACAATTCAAGAATATTTTCATATTTTTCAAAAACTTATGAATGGCATAAGTAGATGTTAACTGATTTCATTTTTAGCCACTTACAAACAATTTCCTTTAAACACATGAGACAAAAAGGTACTTGATTCTATATGCTCCAAATAAATTTGTGCAAGGTCTTTTAAATAGAAGTGTTCGTGTGTTGTGCAATATTATGGTACTAAGGAACAAAATAAGCCACTGTAGAACGAAATTCCGAAAAAAAAGAAGAAGCTTTGTCTTTTCTGTCTAAAGTCAACCGTAAAAAGATATGAGCTAACAAAGTATATAGTCATAAATAACATGTGAATATACTGAAAATATAATTTACTGTTGTGTTTGCATAGGACAAATATACATACGTTTATGACCTGTAGAAAAGAACCAACTTTCAAAAGGAATCGAGAAGCATTTGACTCGGAACATTGGCAAAAATCAGACCAAGTTTATCCTTCCTTTAAATATTGCCGTAGTTTTACATTTCCAGATTTCCTTTGAACCTTCTATCTGCCCCTTTCGGATTTAAAGTATGGTTAGAAGACAAAGTTTCAAAAACACCCCAGATCGTTTCAGTTACATTTGTGGCAAGTTTACATACTCCTCAGAGAGGAAAGAGATCTCAGAATTTGTCAAAAGGGCATATCTAGTATATTTCGGAATGCCGCTGGGAAATCAGGACAAGCCATTGGCTCCACAAGCAGTTTTTTCCATCTCTTACAACTTGCTACATTTACGGACTACCAACGAAGCAAAATCGTCACCTAAGATTTGGAATAGCTATGGAGTGGCGTGAACGATCAAATCACACAACTCACTGCTATTTTGCTTGGTGGAAACGAAAGGTTTCAGCAAGAAAAATCGACAAAAAAAAATTTAAGCCTGACATCTGCCATAATGTAGGTTCTAAATTCGGATCTACGCCCCGTGCCAGTTTTCAAGGAAATATCTCCACTGCAAATTGCGCCGATTCATACCCTCCAACAAAGTTCAGGCAAAGTCACTGAACAGCCTGATTCTGATTCAGATTGATGACAAATTTGATATTAATATAGACAATTCATTTATGCCAATACAGCCATGAGCCATCATCACACAAATCTAAGGGGTGGCCCTAGGCCATAAATCAAACTTTGCTGAATGATTTCATTGGAGATCCATTTCCCGAGAAAGATTAATCTCAAATTTTAGCATGAAGGTTAAAAGTGAAATCTGTTGACACAAGGAACAAATGTTTCCTACCACAAATCAAGGGCTCATTTCGACAGTTGTTTTACGTTAAGGACTCACTTGTTTTTTGCACAATTGTAGATAATCATCTGTTGAACTGGGCACTGAAAATTACGATGCATCTGAGTGGAGACTAAAAGTCTAAAGTTTGTTACTTCTTAATAGTAATATTTTGGGTCCTATACGTATTCCTCATTCTGTGGATGCCATGGAAAGCTGTATTAAAACGGTGTTGTCTTTTTTGAACTACGATAAACACAGATGGGTCATATATGTGGACTTGAAAAAGGTGAATTTCTTAGGTGGCCAGTAAGGTTATACATAAGACCCCTTCTCTTTCTTCTACTGAAATAGCCAAGAGGATGATAAAAGCTGGACCTAGAAGTGCTGATGAATCATAGTAAATTTCCTAGTAGGGGAGCAAAACACAAATGAAGCCTTAGTCTCCCGAGATAAGATCATTTACCCACCATTTCAAGTCAAACTTGGACTCAAGAAGCAATGTGTCATACTTGACGAAGAAAGACTGCTGCAGATACTTGAGGTCATCATTTCCACGCCTTGGTGAGGAAAAACTAAATGCCAGTATTTTTGACGGTCCTTAAATACATAAGATGATTGATGGCGAGGATTTCATTGATTTAAAGTTAGAGGAAGAAAATGACTCATGGAATGCGTTTGATAATATTTTAAGCAATTTACTCGGTAATCGAAAAGCCGATAACTATGAAGAGGTTGGTGAAAAGGCTCCTCAGTTTTTACCAACAACTTGGATGCAATATGAGTATCAAGGTGCACTTTCTATTTAGTCAGATTGAACAGTTTTCAAATAATCTTGACGACTATAGTGATGAACAAAGCGAGACGTTTAATCAGAATCTTAAGGTGATGCAACTTTTTAAGGGAAGATGCGACATTAACACGGTAGCTGATTGGTGTTCTAATATCAAGAGATGACTATTGAAGAACCACATGGGGGTTTAAAAAAAAGAGAAGATTTATGCTTTTGAATGATAAGCATTAATGAATCCATTGGCATTTTAAAAATTCTAAGATATGTAAACCTTGTTACTATTTAGGTTTCTTTATCTCTGATTGACTTTTATGACTCAATTTTTTGATGATGATATGCAACACTTCGAGCTGTATTAACGACCCCAGTATATCCGATTAAAATGTTAAAATATAGATGGTTTATCAACTTGATTCCCAAAACATCCTTTATTTAGATGAAGAAATTTGGATTTGTGTCATATGGTAATAAAATCGAAGATAATTATGTTTAATCTAGATCAAATAACAAAGATTGGAACTGCTTAGCATCCACTTTTGATGTAATTGGGGTACTTTTTCTTTTATCATATATTACTATACCTCAATTTTGAGTGTAGTACGTATAATATATGTCCTAGACCAACACAATGACATTAGATCTTCTGGTCCATTTTGGACTGTTTCGAGTAAAAAGGGGGTTATCTGTACAGAGAAAAAGTGATGTAAATATGTGTCCATTGCCTGGGCACATTTTGGTCGAAAAGATGCTAGCTGGAGTGCATTGTACAATATCGCATTGTCGATGTTACGTAGCAGCAACGCGATGACGTAATTCCGCCCGATAAGCAATGCGACCTTGAACCCCAGTGGCAATTTTTGCAAATGGCTGAAGTGAGTGAATTTGTTAAAGGACAATGTCTCATCAAATTCCTTCAGACCATCAGCAAGAAAGCGACAGCAATCTGCTTAATGTTGCAGAAAGGTTATGGGCACGGGATTTCATCACCTCGCAGTTTACGAATGGATTAAACGCATTATAGACAGTCAAAGAAGCGTGACAGATGCACAAAGTTTCTGGTCGACCGAGCACAGCACGTAATTATTCAAGGATCAGAATGATCAAATCAACAGTGACTGAAGACTGACCACCAGAGTTGTCATTGGAGGCTGGTATATCATTTGGTTCAGTTCAAACCATTAAAAATGAGGATGTAAACTGGAAAAATATAAACTGCATGAAAAAATATGGTAACTTTCCGAGCAGCCCTCGAACGCATCACTAAAAAAAGCAGTAAATGGTATGCATGAAAGAGCTAAATTCCGCAAGCAATAGAAAAATAATAAGTTCTTTCCTTTAACAACATTGCCTACATTGCCTGGTCCCAGGCAAAAAGAAATTCATGGTAAGTTACTGGGTAAAACTGAAATGATTTTTTTTCACAAATGAGAGATGTAAACTGGGGGAAACGGAGATATTGTAACCTAAGAAGTCGCTTAACAAAAATTCTGAATTCAAGAACAATTCCAGAACAACCCAGAAAAAGTGGCACTTTCCAAGTACATTTCCAGTACCAAAAAAATTTTAAGACAATTAAAAGAATTCAAGGAATTCCTTTAGCCAACCTGGCTTACATTTTCTTAGAAACGATGATAAAAGGAATCTGGGGCAATATTACCTAAATTTAGGAGAAAATGCCAATCCTATTCTGTTGAAATTGACAACTGAATCTTTGTATTTCTTCTAGTTTGATGTAAAACAATACAAATCATCATCATTATCATCATCATCTTCTTCTTCGGCCTTCATCCGACGTTTTTGCACGACCAACCTTCTCTCTCCTTTCTCTCTCTATACCTACCAATATTCTATCAATGCATCTAACGAAAACCAAATTTAACTTCTCAAAAGACTGTACCCTATTTAAAACTACCGGCATTTAATTATTTTTCACGCCAAAATGACCTACCTTGCACAGCGTAATCATAACTATGGTTTGCGATTCGAATCCTCTCATTGAATATTTTCGTGTAATGGAAAGTGTTTCCAAGAGAAGTTCTAATGCACCCGGAGCATCTTCAGATGCTATTCGTATTTCAGCCATCAGTAATTTTAGCCTTAAACAGGAATAAACACAGCAAATCTTAAGGATATCTTTAATTTCTCCAAGTTAACATGTAATGAGCTCTCGTATATCTGAAAGAGATAGCTGCTACTTATCTATCAAAATGCATTTATACCCACACGTCAATAGCAAAGGAGAAAGGGGGCAAAGACAAGTTAGTTGCATAATTAGTTGATAATTATCAAACTGAAAACAAATACAATTTTTACTAAAAACACTAGACTGTATACATTGCCTGGTCCCTGTGCATAAAATTATAATTTTATGCACAATCTCCTAAAATAGTCATAATATTACTATCCTTAACTTAAGAAATCTTACTTTTCTAATTGTCTCTATATACTATTATTGAAGTATTTAAGGTTACTTGATTGATGTTTGCACCATTAAGAGTGTTATGGCGAAGAGCAATTTTCAAAATACTAGTATATATTCGGGAGTTTTCTGTAACGCTTTATTTCCTTTTAAGAGTGACAGGGATTAATAACTTTTTTGCTAACATTTAAGCATAAATGTCCATATGAACATAAATTCCCATGTATCTAAATACCTTAACTGTTTTGTTGATGGAAATTAAAAGTACATCAATTGGGGTAACATTTAAATATAACTTCAAAAGTTTTCAACTAAAAAATGTAGGGACTCCAAAACCAACCCATAAATAATAGGGTTAACAAGGGTCCTCTTGGCCAGTTATACAAAACGAGCTATCTACGTCTCCTTGTTAAAAGACATTTTTTCTCTTCAAGTGACAAAGTGTCTTGGTAGACGGCCAGAAATCCCTTTGATTTGTACAACGCGTGGCTTGGGAGTTACTATAACGGAAATTGGGAGTGGTTTGAACCGCGATGAAGACGGAATTGGTGGGTATATAGTATAGGTCTGCTGTTCGTGTGGGATTTCAAAATTTTGCAGTCGTCAAGGGGGAGAGGCTGGGTATAGTATTAATTGTAGTAGTCTAATACTATTTTTTTTACAAAGAAAACTTTGCAAAAAGCACCTCCCAAAGAAAACAAGTACAAAAAAAAAAATTGGATTGCATTTCTACAAATGTGTTTGACTTTGTCGTTATCGTCATTAGTTGCTCAATATTCCACTTCTAAGGCATTTCTGCAAACAAATGTCCGTGACAAAACAAAATTGTTCTTTCAAAACCCTCAATGAGACGCAAGCTTTGGAATTCCTTATCTGATTCTTTCCGGCGGGGCACCTTGGGAACTGTTGCCAACCACCTATCGTATGAGCCTGTGATATATGTAATAAATACTATACTATATCATTCTTTACTTTAGTAAAATACAGTACAAAATAAAGTTCTATATACCTTTATTGTCATTTCGAAGGACCTTACCTGACTACTTCCTGCGGATTGTAAATTGGCTTTTCTTTTTCTGTTTTACTTCTACGAAGAAAAGGAAAACAAGATCCACGAAAAACGGTTATTCATCCTCTTTAAAGTGAATATTCTGGTTCATACTTTCATGTGTTTGATTGAAGGTTTAATGAAACCGAAGGCAATGAAAACACGCTAGAGTTCTCGACGCAAGATTGAGTACTTCAGCAATTCTTTTTTTGCAGGACCAAAAATAAACTACATCATGGGGTCTCCCTTAGCACCAGTCATTTGTCTAAAAAAACCTATGGAATATAAGCTTGCAGAAGGTTTAAGGTTGCCATCATCATCATCATACTAAATGAAATATGTTGGCTTCAAGTTTGTAATTTTTAATTCTTCTAAATAATGACTAAATTTACTTAATACTTTTGTCTAACCATTTTTCCTGTGACTAGAACATTACAGAACTTTGCGTTGACTAACCGGTTGTAAATTGCTTTATGTAGATATTTGACGAAACTTTATGCATTTTACCTTTTTTTATTGTGACCAAGCCAGTTTTAACTGAGCCAATAATTTTACCCTTACTTTTGACTTAACCTGTTAAACATCATGCTAAAAGAAACTTCTTTGATTTATTTTCGCACTTTCCACATTTCATTCACATCCTTCGATACCATACCATGGCCCAAACACATATGACTTCGAAAGCCAGATCCTAGTTGTACATACTAAAACGTTTGTTGATCCTTATGTAGTGGTCTTTTGTGCCTGTTAATAGAATCTGGACAAATACCCCATATAATGTTCCCCTGCTCAAACATTAGTGCCATATATATATATATTGATTGCAGTACATATCGTCACTATTAAATCTATTTTGTGATTTGAAAAGGAGCATTTAAGTAAAGAAGGTGTGGGCCTCCCAACATCGTTTGTCATCAGATATTGTATGCAGGGAAGTAGGGATAGTAATACAGTGTGCCTTCAACAAGAAGGTTGTAACCTTCTTGTTGCTTCTGTAACTTTCAGGCACAGTCAAATTCTCAAAATATTTTCACAAGTACTAAAAGCTGCTTTATGCAGTAGTCTCCTGGTTCAAAGTCTTGAGAATGTCAAACAAGATATGCTGCTAGATTTATCTGCAAAGCGCTAAGTTTTGTAGGTGAACACGTCTTAGACAATAGTTCTATGCAGCAATATAACCAAAGTATAGTCACATGACATTTCAAAAACAACCTTCTGAACTAATCTGCGATCCATGGTTTATGTTGGAAACTATACTGAGCCTCGCTTATATCCTTCTCGCCATTCTATATAAGATTTTGCGAAAAACGTGACTTTCATTACCTTCGATTCAAAGGAAATGATAACCGGGTGTCCTGGTTTTTCATAATATTTCATTGACAATTTGCCCCGTTGCCAATGCTGATAGAAGAATTGACCGATAACAGTTCAGTATGAGTGCAAATGGTTGTTTCAAGTTCTAAATTCGGGTACGTACAGCTAAGTATGACAGACAATCCAGCAATTATATTACATATTGCAGGTGAAAAGGAGTTACATTAAAACAAGAAAACAACAAATTTTGGGTTATGTGAAACCTTTTGTTGATTTACAATACACGAAACAATAAATGGATCATAAAAAGTAAATATGCAATATTTCAAAATTTGTAATATAACCTTGGTAAAATGTTAATAGGTAACAAACTTGAATCATTCCTTTCTGTAATTATCATGAGGGCCGATTTCAGCATGGTCGTAAATTTCAACACCAAATACAAAGTTGCCCGCAAAATACAAGTAGATATTAAATAATCCTTTTATTATGAGTGAATTTTGTAGTGGACCAAGTCGAGAAGAGGAGAAGAAAGAAAGAGGAAAAAGAAACGAACATCAAGGTATGCTGGCAACTCCAAATGTGTGTCTTCAATCGGGGTTGAGATAAACTGCACAGCGATAAACACTTTTAAAATATTAACGTAGTAAAGGTAAAACATACTCATATCTTTGTAACATTGATGTTACTTTCTTCGACGCAGCAACAACATCATTTTCCAACAACGAAACGACACAATCCCTACAAACAGCAAACATTTATTTCACAACGGCATTAAAGGCAGTAGTAATGTTACCAAAAAACATCTAGCTGTAATTCAAGAGAAGAAATAAAGAATTTCTACAAAGTCACTGCCAATGGAATCTTAGTGCCCGTGCAAAGTGTTTTCAGTCATGACCACTTGTTACTGAGATGGGGGTAATCAATAAAATTTTCTGAATAAAGAAGCCTTGATTATTGGATCAAAGCTAATAATACCCGTTAGAATCTGAAATGGAAGTTGACTATCAAGGTACATTCTCATCATAAATCCAGTTCCATAATTCTTGCTACTACCAATCTATCTTAGAAAGAACATCTTGAAAACGCACAATTATGCCAGTTTACATAAACGTAGTATGCACATGCTGTACAAATATTTTGGATGCTGACACGGTCAATGCGCAAGTGTGTGTAATGGAGGTGAACGTGACAGGGTGCAACAAAACAATGGGTAAAATTACTCGCAAAATGTAGCTCAGCAGAGACGTTAAACCTAAGAAAACCATGCACGCTCTTTTTACCCTTCACAATAGCCATAGTTTTCGTCATGGCTTCCCGTAAGCTAGCTACAAAACCCAAACTGGGAAGAATTACATCACGAAAATTGGTATATGCATGTCTTATTATATTCTAACGTTAATTTTTAGATATTAAAGAGAATTAGATCCTTTCTCAGATACAAAAAAGATCATCAGCTATATTTAATGAGTGTCAATTCACCGATTAAACAAGTAAAAAGCAGTAACTTCAAAACTAAACTTCTAATTATACTTAGGTACCAACTTTTCTAAAGAGATATAAACATGTACCGTGACATGAGAAATTCGCTAGCGAAATAATAATAAGGCTTGCAGTGGCTACCTACGGCGAATTACAGATTAAGGTGTATTTGGGTCCCCTTTAAGATACATAAGTGCACTATGACTTCCGGTCCTCTTCATTTTCATATCAGTAAGAATGTCTACTACTTTACGAACTCTACACTATGTTAGAAAAGGAATTGAGATAGAATGCATGCGCAATTTATAGGACACTTTTATTTTAAGAAAAGGGTTAAGAAGAAAAGCTGGATGGAAATATGAAAGCGTTAACAAAAGTGGGGAAAAAATTACTCGTCTTGATGTCTTCTCTTCCGTATTGGCAAACAACAGTTACATGATATTCAAACAACTAGAATACTGTTTTGAATATAAGCACTTTAAATCTGAGGAATAATGATGCTATTGATTGCGTCATTAACCAATTCTTTCACTGCACATGCAGTTAAGATCTGTCAGAAGTTGTAAATCTTTTCAGTTTAACGCCTGGTCGGGGATTGCCCTTTTTCGATAATGTTCGCTCATTCTTTCCAGCCGGTGATAAAGGCTAGAAAACACATAGTCATTGAATATACGTTCTCTGTGTGGCACAAGTATTAACCACCTGTATACCATATTTTAAGCGCTTTAATTCTGATTTGATTATCACCGATTATAACGTCTAGATACATTGTCATATACCGAATAAGCAAAATTTGAAATTCCGTCTTAACACCTTCTTTCAGCCCAGATGTTAGCTTGGCACATTGGGGCTAGAAAAAATATGGGTACAAAAAATCATCTAACAAATCTACATACTAAATTATCTTCTGTCAAATGAAAAGAAAGTAACTTCTTGTAAGGACTCGTTACCAGGTTTTTTAACTTTTAAGTTTTACCACAAATAATTTTACATAAGTTATTCTGGTTTGTATTAAGATCTCGGGTGTTAGATTTAACTCGTTTTGTTCCATGCGTTTAAGTGAGAAACATTAATACACACTGGTGGCGGTACTAAGGCCCAGGAGACTGTCTCTCAAAGGATGAACAGTGTCATACGTTCTCATGGAGCTACTAGAACTCAGGAAGTCTACGTCTAGGGAGGATAAGTACGGTTAAGTGTTTGCACAAGGGATTAAATAAGACTAAAATATAATTTTTAATAGAGCAACGAAATATGCTGCCTGTCAAATCTCTAGTTATACACTATTACACCAGAAGAAACCTTGCCAGTACTTGACATTCTCTTGTACTACTAGCAGCACAATTAATATCTGCGCTACTAGATGCCCATAACAGTTACATAATTACATATTCATATTATAATATTCGATATTACGCATGGGGCTGACCTGTATTGCGCATCATCTGTATCATATATCGATATTACGTTTGCAGCAGATGAAGCCTCGACTAAATTTCTTTGCATTATTGCCCTTTCAAATGCTATCTGTGCTCTGCAAATTGTAATCCACTAAAAAATTAAAGAGAAGTGAAACTATGAAAATTGTAGCACAAAGCCTGAGATCTGGTGTGCTAACATTTAATTTATAATTTTTATACACAATTTGAAATATCTCTGTGATTGATGCTTTATATTGGTTGGCATGAAAACAAATAGTGAAAATTGCTAAGGATAATAAAAATAGACTAGAATATTAGTACTACTGCTAATAATAAAACAACAATAATTTCAATAATAATATACACACAAAAATTACAAAAATAAAACAATCCAATGACAAAGGCTGCTCACAGCATTAAAAATAGACCTTCTAAAAGGTACCCGACTTAACATACGTCTTATCTCAAGCAGTTTTTATTCAATAAACATCTAGCAAATGTAGTGGAAGACCTATCAAGATAGAAAGTATACTCGAGAAAAAAATTTATTTTACAACAACATAGGGCTCTTAAAAGTCCCTTACTGATTTTTCAAAACAAACCTGATCATGTAGATTATTTATCATGTCATGGGTCGGAAGCGTTTTCTAAACTAAGAAGAAGTTTACGACTCGTGACTTGATAAACATCCTACATCAATGGCTTCCGCTGAATTCATAAAATCAAGAATTCTTTCTTTCAAACTTTTTCTCTTGCCTGCTGTCATATATCTAAATAGACTAATCTTGCAATAGATACTTTAAATTCTAAATACTGTCCGGTTTACCTTTCGAAAATCCTCGTTTCTATACGTCTGTGTGTCTCCATATCTCAAAATAATTTCAGCTTCTTTGTAAAATCCCTAGAGTCAATAGAAATGTGCATGTCTTGCATCAGGTTTTATGCAATTTCTTAATTGCATAAAATGTATGAGTTAAATCATCCAAAACCTCAAATTTTAGTTTCAAAATACCTTTATAGGGAAAACAACCTAACTTTTGGACCGCTAAAAATGTAAGAGACAAACACCTATTTGGGTGGCTTCACTGAGATTTGGTGTAGAAATTAAATACTATGTTCTGAGAGTGTCTTATCGCCACGTCCGTATATTTCGATCTCAGTTGTTGAATAAGCGCTACTGGGGAATGAGTACTGAAATCACGATTATGTGTGAACTACTTAAAAATGCAACTCAGACAGTTCGTAGTGTTAAAGCATGAAATGAAAACACACAATAGCATCATTACATTCACCCTAGCACCACTAGCGCCATTACATTCATCTCCAAAGTACTGAAAGATACAACAGGAAACCATAATCACAGACACACAAAACATGTACAGCCAACCATTGTTTACACTGAAAAATGAAGTAAATGTCCATGAAATTCAGACTGGGTTTTTAAACCGGAATCAGAGCGGAATAAGCTGAAATTCTGCACTAATTTTCGTCGTAAATACAATTAATCTAAATTTTAAAGGTAAATTTCAAAATTCTAAATTCTTGAATGTGGGAAAGTACTTTGTTTGAAAAGGGAATCTTTTGGTCACACTTGTAAGTAAATTAAAATCGTGGGATCAGTTCAATTTAAAAATTTGGCCATTGGAGTAAAAGTCCTTATTAACCCTTTTGCCTTGGGATTCCTTGCTCTCTTAAAATTTCAATGCAAGTAACGCACTGTTCCGAAACAATTCTGACCATAAACAAAGCTGCGGCGGTCCACACGGTTCCAGACGGGCGAGATCTCGTGATATTCATTTTAGCAGTATTTCAGTTTTCTTTTTTTTAAATAAAATAAACACAAAATGTGTGTCCATCTACAAACTGGAAAATGAGTAAGTGACTTGTGCCACTAGAGATTAAAGATCCAGATAAGTTTTAATTGCTCGTATTTCGTTTCGTATAAAATATGACAAAAATATTACCTGTTATTCTTTGCTTTAATAATGGGTTAATAAATTACGACGACTTTGTAAGTAGCTGCCATTGTATCCTTGTAGTAATTACAGTTACCCTAACATGTTTCTTACTTCTTTTGACGAAATCTCTTTATTGGGTACACTGGCAGGAGATTGAACAGTTACCACCAACGGTTTCCTCAATTTACTTCAAAAGCTATTAGTTATTAGATGTCTCTTCGAAAGCAAAGCAACTTAATAAACAAATTTACAAAACAAGTATTTATGCACAAAAATGTAAGTCGTGACAGAATTGTTTCAAATAGATTCATTTCTCGTCAGGTGTATATAACTATTACATGATAGCAGTCTGCCAAGAAAGGGAGACGTCAAGTTAATTTTGGCGAAAAAGGAATCACAATTACAAAAATGATTGCAAATATTTAAAAAAGCAGGCAAGCAGTTCAACTATGAGCCTGTTTTACAGGTATTTTTGTGAAAAAAATGTTTTTCTGAAATGGATAAACCGTTTCCTTTTTCATCTACTTAAAACATTTTTGAAAAGCCACCAAATCTAATTAAAGTCTATAACTTAGCTTCTATTTTTTGAATGGGTCCTTAGGATTATTTAAAAAAGATTTTTGTCAGTTCCTTTTTCCAAAGTACTTCCAACCTCTCTTTCAGCAGTTATAATTTGTAATAATTGTACTGTTTTGTAGGAATAGTGTAGATTATTATCCTTAAATTGGTGAGTGATAAGACTCTTGAGGGCAGTAAATACTCAAACAGCAAAGGAGCATAACCTAAAAAATTTCAGCTTCCTATGCAGTTTACTACTTTTTGATATTTTATTGTATTTATTAGCGGTCAGGGTAAAGGTTATGACGACTCAGAAAATTTCAAAACCACAGGAACATAGTTGCAACAACTGGACGGCAAAAGGTGGTTGATGAAACGAATACATTTAACTTCTCACTGAATGACAGCAATGTCATTGAACATGATAAAACACATTGATCGATCAATTGGTTAATCGGGTTCTTAAAAGCTTCCGGATGAGAATTTTAAAATCAAACAGAACACATTTGAATATCATAAGATTATGTGAGCCCTGTTTTTCTTCATTATTCATAAAATGGAATGACAAATTCACAGTTAGCCAGTGATACCTTGCAAAAACACCCGATGGAAGCAGGACGCCATTTTTTTGTTATTAGTGACTATAAATGAACCAAAATCAATAATGCCTAAAGGAACACCAATTAAAAGAGTTATTCTTCAAAGATCAAATGTTTTTAAAGGAAACTGTCATTCCATTAACAAGGAACAAGCTCCCGATAAATATTCCTATGCGGTACTTATCACCGGAAGAATATACTTCTAACTCTTTTTTTCTTGTCTTCTATTGGCTTTCAAGCCAATGCAAGATTGATTATGGCCAAATTTTGGTGGATACTGGACCTGCACCAATTGTAAAATGTATTTGCATCATGACGGCAATTGTGTGTTTCTAGTGTAATTAACGATGTATGTACTAGATATTTACATTCTATATTTCCTAAGTTTATGTCTTCTGTTAAAGTCAATTATAGATTTCAAAAGTGTTGGAACATTGTTCAATTGTTTACAAGTGATACAATCTCAGAACGTCTCGGTCTTCCTACTTTGAGTTACGAAAAACTGTCCCCCAAAATCAAAACGTCCACCTCTTTTATAGGGTTGATATTTTGTTTAAAACTTGCCAAAAATTTTAAGAAGAAAGGTTTACTTTTGTCAGCTAATAAAGAATACTTTTATTTGGAATTCTGCATTGTGCCATTCTACAAAGGAAATAAACAAGTAAAGAATTTTTCTAGATTCCTGCACAATAGTTAGTTAAAATACTTAATTTTATTGCAAAACCCCACCCCCCTCATCCTGAACAAATTCATCATTAAAACGAGTGATGGGACAACAAATATAAACGGTCATGTATTTACAGCTAATTCGGATATAGGTTACATTTACTGACCAATTCAACACATTTACATAACTATTTCACACAGGGTTTGAAGCTGTCGGGAGCCCTCTTTTTATTTCACTATTGCACTAGAATTTTATCGTCTGTTTCACTCAAAGCGTACACTTAGGAAAACTACAACAACGCAACAAAAATCTCATGAGGGTATGTAAACATATCTACCGTTACCTCGTCCGAATGAAATTTGGCCAGCTGACATAAAGAAAGACACTGTGATTCATAATCGTAATCGTCTAGCCTTCGGCGGAATACAGATGACAACCCACCATCGCTACCATAGTACAGGGGTATTTGTGATGTCACTGGAGCGACGGAACTGTTTGTAAAGAAAACACGTATTAACAATACTGCAGGCAAAAAGCTCGATATTTAAATTGTCGACAATAAAATATATTCCAGGCAATACGCCCTGTGATATAGCACGTTCTTGGTATTGCCGCAATTCCCTAATTATTGCGGTGTACACTTCATACTATAGAGGTATCATCTACAAAATTGTATCTAAAAAGATGTAATTATGAACCAAAACAGAAACAGAAGAAATGTAAAACATAATTACTGTATCTTAGTTCAAAAACCAAACAAAAAAAAGATCCACCCGAGGGCCTTAGACCTCATTGGCAGATTCTCATGGCACTATCAACTGAACTGAATTTGAGTATTTATACTTAGTTTTTCAATGACAAATCATTCACGCAGGATTCCAACGAAAAAGAAATTGAGTTTTGAGGGATTTAGAACTGTTTTTTTCTTAATAAATGAACTATATGTGAATCAATAGCGTGTGCTTCTGCCCCCATTTTTAAGGCCTGTAACATCTTAATCTGATATTCTTTTGAGTATCACACTTAGCAAGTCTAGAAGTCTGGTTACTGCAAAGTATTACGGGAGATTACATTTTCTTTTGAATTTTATTACTTCTGCAGAAGACCGTCAATCCCTCTTTGCAACCTGTCTCAAAACGTATAAAAAGCTAAATACCCGTCCAATTTTAACGGAGAAACAACTTTCCCTTAGTATTACCAGGATCAAGGTGCGGTTAATGTCCGTAATCTCTGGCATTATTGGCTGATCATCCATCACATGACCACAACTACAGCTAAAGTAAAAAAACATCTGTTCATTAGGCTTTGAATTTCCACACCACAGTTTCTTTTTCAAAAACGATTGAATGTAAAATGAGCCTGTGGGTTGCAAGGATTAAAATGCAATACTGCGGAAATCAATTTAACTTTACTTTATCAAATTGCAGAACATTTTCACTATTTGCCTATAATAATATACAGTTTTGCAACCAAAAGGCGAATTTTCTGTGGTGTTTGAGGACCCCTAAAAGTTGTAATCCATTAGTATGTAGTGGTCTTTGCATCTGCAAGACGGTAACGGAAAGGTCAAAACATTTGCAAATCTGTTTGAATAATTGAAAACTTTAAACACACATTCCTCCATTAAAAAAATTATAGTATTTCAAAGTTTCTCTAAAAAAATAATCTAATCCCTCATTCTTAAATTTACCTCATTCCGAAGAAATCTAAAAAGGCGGCTTTTGTCACATGCATCTTATTCATAGCTTTAGGATACTTTGTTTCAGCTTTGTGTAGTTCATGAATGACACTACGGGAAAGAAGAAGGAACACTATACTTACTAGCTATATTGACAAAATTTATCTCATCAATACCTTCCTTTCTAGCATTGCTTGATTTTTCCATGGTGTCTTGATCGATGTAGCGCATCCCTTTGAATTTATACTTTATGAACTCAAGTTGCATAGGTGCTTTCGTTGAGTTCCCTGCCTTTAAGTATTTCCGTAACGGACGTGGATTCACACGTTCTTCGTCACTGGCTTGAAATCGGGCAAAGATTGCTGTCTAGAAATACACCACCCATCCCGCAGATGTCACAATTCCAAAGTTGAGACCAGTTAGACAGAATGTGTTCGAAGACAGAACTTATTTGTAAAGGTTTGTCCTTTTGTTTGTGACGATCGAAACTATGAGTGGGCAGCCCGTTGTTGCTAGGCTAATTTAATAAACGACCTGGGTTCTTTGAGTAAAATTGGTTACAAAATCAAAATGAAATGAAAACTGCAATAATTAAGTTTTGTTACATTTTTTCTTTTGAGGCCAAAATGGTTTTGTGAGAGTGGAAAAAAGCTTAAGTAACTCATTCTTCGAGGATACTAAGGAGGGCGAGGACGATCGCCTTGGTCAGACGAAAGGCATGAGAACATCTTACAAGAATTCAGGATTTCTTCACCAGGTCACCCTAATGCTTGAACCTGAAGCGCAGATGAACTACGTGCATTGATTACACTCGTCCATAATTTTTCATCAAGGGTCTTTAAGAATAGTCCTAGCATACCTCTTTCATGCAATCAGTTTTTTACCGTTCTGTATAGTTTCCATGACTAGAAAAAGTTCTTGTTTCATCTACAAATATGACAGAAATTTAGGCTGTCCTGTATAGATATCTGTACTCCAATTTTCTTACAGAAAAATGCATTATGTTAGTAAAATAAGGCATATTATTTCTCTGTATGTCATTATTTCAAATAATCAAATCAAAGTTGGCCTGATGACACCTTCATCCATATGAAATTATCTAAACAATCTTTTGTTTTCTTTCACTTGTTTTTGGTGTTACTAGTGTAAATAAATGTTTTAATATCGAGACGATGTAAAAATTATCCGTGTCTAATTTGTATATTGAAAATACCAATATTTTCTACATGAAAAAACACAAATTTATACATATGTCAGGTTTTCATCTGTTTATGTTCGCAACACCGAATGATAANGTACTCAAATTTAGGCAGTCCTGTATGTACTCCAATTTTCTTACTGAAAAATGCATTATGTTAGTAAAATAAGGCATATTATTTCTCTGTATGTCATTATTTCAAATAATCAAATCAAAGTTGGCCTGATGACACCTTCATCCATATGAAATTATCTAAACAATCTTTTGTTTTTTCTCACTTGTTTTTGGTGTTACTAGTGTAAATAAATGTTTTAATATCGAGACGATGTAAAAATTATCCGTGTCTAATTTGTATATTGAAAATACCAATATTTTCTACATGAAAAAACACAAATTTATACATATGTCAGGTTTTCATCTGTTTATGTTCGCAACACCGAATGATAATAGGTCTTTCTACACCTCTACAATTACATTTCAAACCCTCTCAACCGCCCCAATTATTAACAACTTCGGCAATATTCATATTAACAGTGTTTCCGAGTATTTAACCTAAGGGTGAGGTGCCTAGAAATCTGTTTAAAAATCCTATGTACTTAATAAACCCAGCTTTTATACATGGGAAGTGCAAAGACAGAGGGCATGAGCGCCATGGTTTATGCTTAAATTTGGGAAGATAAAGTTCAGTTTGCAAGAGTCTTAACCGTTATTTATGTTAGGAGCTAAGTAACGGATGACTGACCTACAATAATTTTATGCACAAATCTGAGCAATATGTGCATTTGGTTATGTGCAAGCGCATACATACCCCAAAAGCAAAATATGGGGACTGATACCAAATTTTGAAACCCAATACATGGCAACGTATACTGTGTCTTCCATTTCACAGCTTTTTAGTATTCAACAACCCCATCTACACATCTTCATTAATATCCAAATGTATTGCCACGTTCGTACTGAGGACGCCCGGACACCCAGGTCTTAAAGAAATCCAACTAAAGATAAATATACAATTGATTAAGCCACCTCTAAAGCATGAAATGTTTTGTAAAAGCTATCAAGTGGAACATTACTTATTGATGTTAATAAGAAAAACTAAGCTGAGACTGAAGTACATATGTTCAGGAGTTTTGAAATGTGATGATGTTACTTAATATGGGAGGAAGAGTATAGCGAACATAAAAAATTGCTAACTTTTTAACGGCTGCCCATTTAAAACCTACGATTGTATAAACAAAGGGAAATTATCGTAAAATTTCGCACTGATTTATAGTTGCATATATCTTTTTGTAGTATTATGGCATAACTTGAAACTGAACAAGTTTTAGTATGTACAAAGATATTTCATAATAATATTAGTGAAAACTTTTTATTTTTTTCATCCGAACATACACAATTACAACCCTCACTAATCAAGGTAATTTGCATTGGCCTGCATAGTGAACAAAATTAAATATTTCAGTAACAAAATTTTTAAAACGACAACAGTTCAGGGTTTGTCCATAGTTGGTTTCTACGACAGAATATGTAGTATCTAGTGCGAATGATTATATTGGAAAGTTTGGTGGAAAAAAAGCGTTCGTGTTTGTTGTCGATATTTAAAGCATAGCACATTTCACTTAAAGTTAAAGAAACAATTTGTTTAAGAAGATCTTGTAAAACAGAAAGAAGTTTGGGTTTGTGAGATTGATTGGTCATTTTAAAGTCAAAGTAACGTCCGAGATACTTAAAGGCATCTCCCCTGGCTACAGAAGGTACAGTTTCATTATTAACAAAAAGCTTGGGTTGAAATGGAAGAGATCTTGTTGTGAATTTTTTGATATAGAATGTGGCACATTTATCAACCCTTACGATCATGTTGGCCCATTGACAGAATCGAGTAAAACAGTTTAAAAGAAGATGGTTCTCTCTTTCTCCACTTGTAATGACCGCAGCGTCATCTGCGAACTGAAACCAGTGTACCGGATTGAACATGCGGTCATTGTTATCGGGAGGTGAAAAAACAAGTTGATTGTATTTTTCAGCTTTAATATATTGAATGAATGTGTTGAAACATATTAAAAAGTAGTGGACTAAGAGAACCACCTTGCAAAAGCCAACGGGGAACTGTTTTTGCTTCAGTTGTAAAATGATCAGTGAAAAATGTGGTTGTAAATTCAGTGTAAAGACTGGTGATTAAAGACTTAATTTTGTGAGGAATGTGATGGTGATCTAGGACAAACGTTATTAGGTTATGGTGAACTTTACCAAAAGCATTTTTAGGTCTAAAAGCGTAATGACTAAGGAGCGTTGATTAGTGCGAGCTTTGTTTATCACCAGTGCCATCATTNGTATTTTTCAGCTTTAATATATTGAATGAATGTGTTGAAACATATTAAAAAGTAGTGGACTAAGAGAACCACCTTGCAAAAGCCAACGGGGAACTGTTTTTGCTTCAGTTGTAAAATGATCAGTGAAAAATCTGGTTGTAAATTCAGTGTAAAGACTGGTGATTAAAGACTTAATTTTGTGAGGAATGTGATGGTGATCTAGGACAAACGTTATTAGGTTATGGTGAACTTTACCAAAAGCATTTTTAGGTCTAAAAGCGTAATGACTAAGGAGCGTTGATTAGTGCGAGCTTTGTTTATCACCAGTGCCATCATTGCAGTGTGTTTTAATGGTGCGGTTTCAAGAGTAATTGGTCAAAGTTAGAAGGGTAATCCGTGTTACCCCTCTTACGTTTTAAAATCGTACAGGCCTTTTTCCATTCAAGAGGAACCTCCATATGATTTTAATTATTTATGTGAGGAACAACCGAAGATAGGTGCATCGTTTAAAGCAAATTATAGGTATTTTATCTAATGGGCATGGTAAGGCAAGTGACTTCAAACGGCGAATAAATGATGTGATTTTTTTATATGATGGAGGATCAGTTTTGAAAGGTTGCGGAGGCTCCTTAAAAGATTTTTTTGTTAGGAATTGTCGATGTAAGAATTTGTGAAAAGCATTGGGTGCAACAGACTTCACAGAAAGTTGGATGTGTTGTAAAGCTCTTTTGCAGCACACGCTTTAAGTAGCCCCAGAAGTTCTTAGAGATGTGGTTATCGTGGTTAAATACAATGTGATTGGTATGGGAAGAGGTCAGGTTTTGGGGAAGAATATGGGAAACGCATTTGATTTCAAGGACTGAGGCGTTACTTTTTAAAAGTGATTTTAAGTCCTTTTTTGAATTGTTTACTTTCTGATCTTGATAATTTCTCTAGAACTCTTCGTCCAAGTTCTTATTTGCAGTTTCGCATGTATCTTTAAAGTGTTCATAAATTGAATTGATGCAAAAATAGATTGAAAATAATTGTTGGCATTTTGCCACTGTTCACCTGACCTTGGAAGACGTATCCTCTCCTAAAAAACTAAAAATTTATGGCATTTGTAATGAAAATAACTCAATATTTGTAAATCAGAAATAAAACATATCGAAAAATTTGGGACTGGTTATACATCGACTATTGGGCAAAATACTAATGTCTGCCAAACAAAATCGTCCCCGTCTCATAAAATGGGTCGCCTAATACACTGTACTATACCGTAGCGTATTCAGTCGTCATGCGTTACATCAGTTATTGTTATGCAAAATGCTTATTAAAACGACATTGCTTCTCTAATCGAAGAGTAATCTGGAAAAAATGGGGAAGTCAGCATTGTATTTATACATTTCACCTTGAACCTCAGGCTAGAGATTTTGGTCAACCAAAAGGCGAACAGTGGAGAAAAAACAGTCAAGAGACTGACAGAATCAAAGGTAACGTTATAGAAGCCTAGATAGAACAGAAAAACGGCTGATTTGCATTGATGTATCCCATTGTCGAGTGAATAATGCCTTTCAGACCGAAGCGTTTGATTGACTTCCCATATACTTGAATATAGAATTAACTATTTGAACATTTTCAAAATAATGTACACTTCATGACTCTTTAGTTATTGACTTAATACACTAGATGTATAGCAAAAATCCCCCTAGCCCCAAATCTCTGTGAATTTTAATGTACTGAGGATTGATAAATTCTTGTCTTTCTCAATATTATTGCAAAATTTTTATGCGTAATAATACAAGAACAATGCAAGAAATACAACTTACCTGGATGGAGAAGTCGATCCATGAAAAACCCTATCTTTGCAACGCTGCAAGATCTCAAGGCTTTGAAGTTGCTGTGGAAGTGTAAAGAGCACAACGTTAGAAGGAACACAATAACAAACAAATTTACAATTAAAATCTAAAAGGTTTTGGTTTTACACAATAAGTCAGGGTGAAATAGCATATTTAAAAAGGCTGCCTTAATTCCAGTTAAGAACATTTTCTCCCAGTTTACTGCTCTAGTTTTCCATTTCTTATTGTGTGTTTCATTACGTTGCTTCGGCGTCAAGTTAGGTTGGGCAGCGCATCGACATCGTAGTCCCTATATATCATTTAGTAAAGCACGTGCTCTTTAAAACAAAAATAACAGGTTATTATCTTAAAGTAGCTATCTGGAGGAATTTAAATCTCCCATTCATTGTCCGTGTATTTAATTTCGGGTGTGGGCATTTTCAGACAGACTTTTTTGAGCAACTTATTCTCACTATTCCAGCAGGTAAAAAAGTGGGTGCTAATTTGCATAAGTAAATAAATAACCATTTCCTCCAATATCTAGTGCATCTGTTTATTCAAACTGACGCAAAGGTAAAACGTTTTAAGTCTTTTCGTCAGATAAAAATGACACCACAAAACATCTTAATATTTTCCATTGATTTCCATAAAAACTGACGGAAGTTGAATATTAACTTGATAGACGTATTTCGAAATAAATAACTAACTTGCTACCATTTTGGAATTCGCTGAAAGAAGCTTTAAGTCTTAAAACATTTACTGGGATCTCATCGCTTAATACCATTTTGAAAATATGTTAGGTCTTAAGAAACAAATTAAAAATAGTGTAAAAAAGTATTTCTAGCACTAGTATAAAGGCTGAAAATGCAAAAGGAGTAGATGACAGAGATCAATATGCGGATGCGAGGAAAAAGAACAAAATTAAATTGATGTTAGTAGTCTAGCGACATGCAAGTGACTGTATGGAGAAACATACTGTAAGTTACATATTATTCTATAGTAGATAAGTATAATAAAAAACACAAGTTTTTTCATATTCATTTCGGGGATTTTCCCTAAATAGTGGTCAGAAAATAAATTGTTTATATTTCCTTTTCAACAATGGACAAGAATTCCGTCCAACTTTCGAAAAGAAAAGTATTGGACAGCATAAGTTTATCCATCCTCTCATAACAATCATTATACTCTGGTGTGTGCTTTAACAACAGCTAATAAAATAATTTAATTCTACCTTCTAATTCTATCAAAAAACCGTCATAAATATTATAATAGCTCACCCATTATAACCCCCGTTATTCCGATTGTCAGAAGCAAAAATGAAAACAAAGAATGCAAAACAAGGTAAAATTTTCCTACATACCAGTATATTAAACTCGCCCTTTTCAGTTGTTACCATTTCGGAAAACTTAACTTGCCTTCCTGTGTATTCTCTTCCCTGGCCTCGAATAGTAAGCAGCCAAAACTGTGAATTAAGGCATAAAGATCATTGGAAACAATTACGGCTTCAAGATTGATAAAATTACGCAATATGCAATAATTAAGACAAAGAATATAGGATCTCCAGTCTGTATTGTAGTAGATAGTATGTTGCGTGTATCTATTCATCCTTTGCAACTGTCTACCCTTTCATCTCGACTTGCTCAAAGATGATATGTATGCAGGATCTGTAGGGCACAAACTATTACCAGGGAATATTAAAACGAGACTGATTTAGTAGTTGCAGTATAGTATAATACAGTAAAGTGTAGCAAGTTAGGGATAGGTAAACGCATTAAATTACACAAGGTATTGTTAAATATAGCAGAAAATATATAATAGTAGTGCAAAATACAATGGATTGAGGACCAATAATGTAAAAAATGATACAGTAACTCAGAGAACTATATTGCAACACAGATTATCGGCACAGAAAAATTCAGAATACTACTACTAAGTTGTACAGTAAACTAGAACAGAGTACGATATAACTTACTGCAGTTTATTATACTGAGTTAATCAGGGCACCATTGTTTCATTTTAACACAACAAAAAAGAAAAGCTATATTACAAAGGGCACAAATTACGATACTGTCCTTATCAAATCCTGCATTTTGATAGAATTGATATCCTCTGATGATGATAGCTTGACCTTTTGCATTTCTGACCCTTACTTATACCTCCCGCAACTCCACTTATACAATAGCTAATTTACTATATCCACTACTAACCATAGCATGTTCTAGGCAGGCCTGGTCACTAGTCTCCTGTGCCATCTTAACAGCTTCCTCTAATGAAGTCATTGCCTGTTGGTAATGACCTTGGTGATAATTCAATATTCCTAAGTTAAGAGCACAGTATCGATAGCGCTTGAATCGTGCTTGAAGAATTTCAGCAGGAGTTCTATCATTGCCTGTATCTGTAGAAGTAAGCAGCTCATCTTCTTTCCATTTCTTTCGATCAAAGTACTGGTGCAATCCAATAATAGACTTATTTACCTCTTTTACTCTGGCGAAGTTAAGGTATGCTAAAAAGTGCTAAAAAAAGAATCAACAAGCATGAATGTTGTGCATAGTAAGACGAAAAAATTTACAACATTTGTAAACTTCAAATAACAAATAACAGAAAAGAGAAAAAAAAGTTACATTCTGGCAAACTATTACTATTACCCAGAAGTATAGGTACAAAAACGTAACACATATTATAACGAAATAAACCCGTGAAGAAGGTGGGTAAACCATTATCGCTCAGTTTCTATAAAATTGGTTGTGAAATTTCAGCATTCAGTTGTGAAAAACGATGATACTGCTCTCTTAGATAAAAGATAAAATTATTGTGAAGAGTCTCAATGACATTGAAATTCTGATAGTTTATGTAGACAGGAGCAAATCGAATAGAAGGAAAGTAGCAAAAAGTCCGCAATATTTCACTGCACAAAATCGAGACTTTATCAACAGGAAGTATGTGCGGAGAAAATGTCTACGAACAACCAGTGTCATGCAAATCTACACATCACAAAAATTAATGTTACTAGTTGCTAGATTCTAATAACTTCCTAATCAATAACCAGTACTCCACTGGGTCTTCAATGTCTTAAATTTTCTATTTATGTTTATTTATTTATTATCTATTTCACCTTTTTAAATTTCAGAACTCTTCCTCTGACCTGGAAGTGATGTTTCTCGTTTTAAAAAAGTATTAGTATAGTCCTTAAAAAGAACCCAAAAAGGTCTTATAAAAACCATTTATTTCTTCTCAGCAGTTTGATATTTTACTATGTATAGCAATTTCCCCCATTTTGGAAAGTAAAATCTTCACAAGACTTGTGGTTACAAAATGAACTTGGGGGAGCCAAATATGAAAGTTCGATCCATTCAATAGTTTAAGGTGGTTTGCAAACTCAGCAAAGTTAAACACTGAAACCCATGCTACGAAAAACAATAAATAACAAAGAATAATTGAAAAGTATTGCTAGTATACACTCCTGGGGATGAAAAGGAGTATTGGGATATGAGTCCGAAAAGATATTTCAGTTTTCAATAATATAACAATATTCAACTTTTCAGTTAAATCTAAAAGACATTTATAAAAAACGATAAATATTTTCACGCAATTTCTTCAAGAGATAAAAACGTAATACCTCTTCATCTTGCTACTTTCAAAAATTGGGACGTTCTTAATGTTCAGATCATAATTACATGGTGATTTAAAAGAATTTCAAAACTTGCCACTTTTGGTTCTGGTTTGACAATTAATAACAGTCATTATCTGCACGGCGCTTATTGTTTATTGAAGTGAAGAATGTCATTTTACATTTCTTTGTCATGAGAAAAAATCCACCACTAAAAAAGTTAATGTATAAACTAAACACTCTATCCATTTGGGCAAGAATTAAAAATGTAGGTCCCTATAAACGTATGTATGTGTGTTTGTTTATATGAATAAATGCATGTATGTATGCATGTATGCAAGTAGGTATGTATGCGTGTATGTATGTATGTATTTACTTTTTTTTATTCAATGTTTCCAGGGTTGTTATCGGCGGGGTGACTTTAGATGTGAGCTATCTATAGTCTATAAAATGTTCCAATGGCAGCAATGTTTCAAACTAATAGGAGAAGGGGTGAAAGGCGAGTTACTGGCGCCTTAAAACCAGTTTGCTCCAGGTTGGTGAAGCTCGTTAGCCTTGCAATTGATACCGAGAGAGTGGCTGTTGTTTTACAAAGTTTTGTCACTATAAAAAGATTGTACAGATATTCCTTCACACCTCAACGTCAATATGTTCGAAAGTCCTCTGGCAATGGAGGAGTGGCGAAACATGTAGGCTTGACAGGCTGGAAACATGTAGTCACAATTCTGCACATAGGCGGCATGGAGCTTATCCTAACATCGCTTTTCACACTTCCCAAGGCAGGTGTGTATTTCGGTGAAGCCTCGTGTGACTGAGCAGCCTTTCCAGGATAGCACTGCTCACCCAAAACTGGTAAGGGGTTAGAAAATGTGTCCTAAACAAAGCTGCCTTAATCTGCTGGTTAGCTTCCTGCGGCTGACGGCTGTCCTTAATTGCAGGAACAGAAATAAAAGTAGATTTTACATCAAAAGACTCCCACTTCAGCTCTGCTGCTGGAATGTGAGAACATTACCGTAATTTCTCTAATTTAGTAAGGCCTAAAAAATAATTATTTCGGGCATGCCGCACTAATAATTAGAAGGAATAATCTACTATCTTTGGACCACTTCTAGCCCGCACTAATATTTAGAGGAAAATTTAATCCTTCCCGCACTAAGTACTAAGCACTAAAAAAGAAAAACGACAAATTTCTTTTTGGTATTCATTTTTTTATTTCATTTTATTTATTTATTCTTCGTGTTTCCCGTTTTTTGGACTCTTTTCTTTTCTTCTTCGATTTCTCTTCTCTGTTTTTCAAATGTTTCTATCTCAGGTAATACCTTTTCTATCATTTGACAAAACAATTTCTCATTCGAAGATTTGAAGTAAAACTGAGCTGGTATCTCCAACCCCCTTTTTGAGGTCAGCAGAATATCTTCTTGGCCCATTAACTTTTACCTGAAGTTTTCCGCCGTATTTCAAAAAAAAGAGTGTTAATTTGGATAAAAATTCTGGTATATTTCCAACTGTTTGCCCATTATTTTCCACTGCTATTGCATATTTATCTTTGACAAGAGCACCAGGTCTGTTCTCAGGGGCAGTTGTTATATTACTCCTTCTGCATCCCATTGGGATTGATAGATATAATAGCCCCCAATGCAGCATTGCACCACATATTCCCTTTCTATAATGATAGGAATTTCAACAATAACGGCATTGATTAATGCATAATTAAACAACGAATCAACCATTTTTTGTCTAATATGTAGATGTCTGTCGCTGAAAAGTATTATTATTGTTATTACATGTCCCATAGAATGTCTTGGTATTCGAAGCTAGTTTGATCGAACGATTACACCCCAATCGAACTTCCCGCACTAAATAAGAGGAAAATAAATTGTCCAATTGTCCAATTTTTAATTGCCGCCCTAAATATGAGGCCGTACTAAATTAGAGAAAATACGGTAATAGACAATGCAAAAAGATCTGAGCGCAAAACTGCCGTCTTAGCTAATAAACTGGCAAGATACAATGTGAACATTGCTTCTCTATCTGAAGCCCACTTTGCTGGACAGTATCATATTATAGAGCCTGAGTTAGGTTAAACCATATTAGGGTCTGGAAAATCAGAGAAAGAGAGACGCGAAGCTGGTGTAGGTTTTGCGACGAGAATACATTAGTAAACAAAACTGAACAGCAAGTAGGTGTCAATGAGTGTATAATGAAGCTGAGGATTCCTCTCAATGCTAAAAGACACATGACTCTTCTCTCGGGTTATGCACTAACACTTATGTCTCCTGAGAAAGATATCACTTCTTTCTATCATTCCGTTAGAAATCTTGTTATTGACATTCCGGAAGGTGAAAATTTAGCCTTCCTAGACGACTTTAATGCTCGTGTTGGCTCTGAGAGTGAAACATGGAAGCCTTTGAGACTTCATGGGATTGGTAACATCAACTCCAATGGTTCACTGCTGCTCCAGCTCTGCACTGAACTCAATCTGGTTATCACCAATACGTTTTTTACCAGCAAGAGGAGCACAAGGCAACTTGGTTTCATCCCCAGTCTATGCATGGCTACCTACTGTACTTTATAGTCCGAAGGCGAAGTGACCTTAGGAATACTTGCAAGGTCAAGATAATGCGTGGAGCAGAGTGTGGCACGGGTCATCTAATGGTTCGGGCTAAAGTCACAATTTCTATTCGCCGTAAGATTTGTTTCAATGGAGTCAAGGCACCAAAACGCATTGATGTTTCCAAGTTAAAGAATGTCATTTACAGAGATACTTTGAGATCAACTTTTGACCAAACAGATTTTCTGAGGTTATGATTGGGAAAGATTCATAGACATTACCTTTGAGAAGAGGGCTGACACTGTGGGAATGCGAATGGCCAAGCATACGGACTGCTTTAGTGATAACTGTGATGAAGTGAATGCCCTCCGTACAACAAATGCAGTTGACTTTTAACAGGAAAGATATGGAAATGTTCTATGACTTGTTACACCAAGCTTTTGATCCAAAACCTTCCTTGATCACACCTCTTTTGGCAAAGGATGGGACCACCTTACTGAAGACTCCTGATAAATTAATTGGCCGCTGGCTCGAGCACTTTCAGGGTCTCTTTCATAACCCTTTTGCTGTGAGCGATACCGCTGTGAATAGTCTTCCTCTTCTAGACTTGCACCCGGATCTAGATATTAAGCCATTTCTCACAGAGATTATTGGAAACACTAAACAGACTAACAGAGACAAAGCATCAGGCATTGGAAAAGTTCACAGGGCATTGGAAACATTAAACAAATTAACACAGACAAAGCACAAGGCCTTGATGGCATTCTAGTTGAATTGCTAATTCGCCAGGCTAATGCCCTCTCTCATTATGCCTGTCTGGAATAATAATCAATTTGCTTAGGATTGGATTGATGGCATTGTTCTTTTCCATTCTTTTTTTTGTTGTTCTTTTTCATTCTTCCGATTTAGAACCACTGGTAACATGTTCAACTTGAGGAGATTTCAAATCAAGACTCTTGTACGTTAAAGTCTTGTAAGAAATATTGCCCTGTATGCTTGTGGTGCTTATCCTGTTGCTCATTCTGCTAGTGACACGCAGTCGGTTATGGATCGCTTTGCTAACGCACGTACACGTTTGGCTTTGGCAATCACCACTGACAAAAGCAAGGTAATGTTTACGCCTGCATTTGATGAGCTTAATGCGGAGCCTGACATTTTCGTTAATGGAAAATGGCTTGAAGTTGTCAAGCATTTTGTTTACCTGGGCAGTTCTCTCTAAAATTATGGCTCTCTCAATTTTGAAATCACGAAAAGGATCAGCAAAGCGTCAGGTTCTTTTGGGAAATTAGAAGACAGATTTTGGTCTGATAATGATCCCTTTCTAAAAACCAACCTTTTTGTATATGAGACCTGCTTGTTGACCACTCCTTTGTATGCCTCTGAGACATGGGTGCGCTTTGTATCAGTCACAAATTAAGCTGCTCGAGGGATTTCACCACTATTTTCTCAGGCATATTCTCTGAATCAAATGGAAGAATCGCACCCCGAGACTAGTGTCTTGTCCAAAGCAAACACTGTAAGCATATCGTCAATGGCGATGAGAAGTCAGATGCACTGGGTTGGTCATTTGATACCAATGGGCGACTGCACACTCCCTAAAGAACTGTTATACGGTGAGATGTCATCTGGAAAATGATGTCAGTGTCAGCCACGAAAAAGGTTCAAGGACAATGTTAACGAGAACCTGAAGCATATAGATTTTGCTGAAAACAGCTGAGATGCATTAACTGCTGATAGTGAGCATTGGGAAGGTTTACTTTTTTAAGCCGCTATGTTATATCAGGGGAGCAGAGTGTCTAGTGCTAAACTGAAGAGAAGCTGCAGGAAGCATGAACTTTCGCCGGCTGATTGTGGCCTTCTTTGGCCTTGTACGGTGTGTGGTCTGTCTCTGTTTTCTAAGACAGGGCTGGTGAATCATTAGAAGTCTCATCAGACCACTAGACCCAGAATCATTTCTGTTATGCCCCTTACTGCTACTACGTTTGAATCTTCCATTTACTCGTGTTCATCCTGCCCTAAAATCTGCAAATCGTCTGGTGGACCAAAGCGACACCTCAGGATTCATGGAGATAAAAACCCTGCTGCTGCCACCCCTAGAGATCACTGGGAATGCCCACGTCTGTCAAAAACTGTCCAGGTCGCTTCCAGATCTCAAGAGCCACTTATGACTACATGCAAGAGCAGGCAGAAGAAGGAAATGAAAGAATGGCATTCGTCTGAGAAGACGAGCAATCATCATGTATGCATGCATGCATGTCTGTATGCACACATACAAAATACATGGTTTTAAGTAATCCAGTTGAAAAAACGCTACAAGTTCTAAAAAGTTCTTAAAAAACGATTGTCAACATGTCTTTTATTATTAAACAAAATATGTATAATAAAAAAATAATCTACCAAAACATGTTGCCACGGAGGAAACAAACTACAATCAAGAACAAGAAAAATAACTACAGCCTTGTTGTAAATTCAACATGCATAAATTACATCCAAAGTTCCTTGCATGTAATTCATCAGACAACTGACAATTTTGCCTTACACACACACACACATATAAATATATATATATATATATATATATATATATATATATATGTATATATATGGGGTGTAAATCTTAAAAGATAAATGCGAGATAATACGCGCACTTCAATGTCAAATATTCCAGTAGTTTAAAGGTATTTTTTGCACGTAATAATATACAACAAAAAAGAACTAACTTTTTTGGTGCACATGCAATACTCATTTCATTCAAGTTTGCAATACTAAAAACATGCAAAGGAAGCTGGAAAGGAGTGGTACTCAATAAAGTGAACTTAAGGCCTGTTACAAACATACCACATCAAAATGTTCAGGAAATCTTTTAATAATTTCTTTGATTTTCTCCTGNATATATATATGTATATATATGGGGTGTAAATCTTAAAAGATAAATGCGAGATAATACGCGCACTTCAATGTCAAATATTCCAGTAGTTTAAAGGTATTTTTTGCACGTAATAATATACAACAAAAAAGAACTAACTTTTTTGGTGCACATGCAATACTCATTTCATTCAAGTTTGCAATACTAAAAACATGCAAAGGAAGCTGGAAAGGAGTGGTACTCAATAAAGTGAACTTAAGGCCTGTTACAAACATACCACATCAAAATGTTCAGGAAATCTTTTAATAATTTCTTTGATTTTCTCCTGAAGAATTCTTGGAGGTAATGATGATGGGCTTTGTGATGCTACCAACGCAGCCTAAAAAGCAATATCAAAATGACAAAGAATACAAAATGCTACAGTACCGTTTTAATCACAATATGTACTAACTTGATTCTCGAAAAAATCTCTACCACCATAACTGTATGATTTTGTAACCATGGGGAATTCCTAAATTCCTAACCAAAATAAACCTACCTTGAGTACTCATAAATTCTCAAGACAAACCTGAAGGCTTAATCAAGAAAAGACGAGAAAGATCAAGGTTCTTGCAATTACGCGAATGCTTAAACACAAATAAATAAATGCAAAATTTCATGCAATGTCCATAATCCACCCATTAAAATGTCTTGTATAAAACACTTGTAAAGTGCCATACGTATGGTAACAAAGAGATAGGGAAAGAATGTATGTAAATTTATGTATGTGCATACATATACATATATATAATATGCTTTTTATTTATATATATATGTTGAAGAAGCCTAAATAAAGCCTTAATACTTGAAAAGAATTAGCCTCTTAAGTGTTCCTTAGTGTCGTCAATTATGCTTTCCATTGGTTCCTGCCTTCCCCATAAGCAAAAACAATCTAGTGATGGCACCAACGGGTATTAAAGGTAAACTGATAAATATCAAAGACCTAGGTCTCTTACCGCATTTATTGATCACACTGAGATGTTTGGCTTACAGTCAAGAATTGGGATATACAGCTTCTCATTTTCCCCTGGCTGTACTTCACTTTTCCAAATTCATTAAATGACGACAAAATGGGGAGCATTAACTATAATGGGGCTATTAGCACAGACCAAGTACAGATAGAGTAAAAATACTGTTCATGTATTGATGCCAATTTAAGATTGTTTCCTGGTTGTATCAAAACTTCATCTGAAAATACTTGGTATGTAATTTCTTTACGATCTCATCCTAAAAGGCATCTCTTTTGGCCATTTTCCCACTTCGAGCAAAGCTACAACCTGCTTAGTTATTTCCCGGAAATTTTAAAGTTTCCGTGGTTATAGAAAAGAAGTAGAAAGGAACCTTCAATTTTACCTTGTATCTGTGGCAAACTGTATTACTGAAAATAAAGCAAAATCGAGAGGTGCTGGGTAAAAAGAAGCATCAGAGGTCATTTGAAAGGGAACGTATATAGAAAAAATATAAATGCACATATGTATGTGCATTTATATTTTTTCTATATACGTTCCCTTTCAAATGAACTCTGATGCTTCTTTTTACCCAGTACCTCTCGATACATACGTATGGCAGTTTCGGATCTAACTAAGAAAGATAACTGCCAAAAAATTTCTGTACCGAACACAAACATAGTTAAACGAAATATTATGTCAAAAGGTTCTGAAAACAAACGTGTGGAGTTTTTACCTGGTGTGTTACAAATTGATTAACGTGAGTAACAGTATTTAATGAAAATTCTCTTTCTTCGTTTTCATCTTCTTCTCTAAATGTAAAAAAATAGCTGCTTTTATTTCGATGTACGTGCATATGAAAATATTACATCTAACAACAGTCAGGAGTACCCCAAAAGTTCAAAAATAGTCTATCAAAAATATTTCTAGTTTACCTACAGTGAGCAAAGACATGAAATTGTTTCCTAAGTACGCTTCAATAAGAGTTGCAACAGGTTTCAAAACACATTGAAAATGAATAATTCAAAGTAACACCCCATATAGGAAACGTATAGGAGGTCAAAGAATTAAAAAGTAAAATAAAATCACATTTTAATCCTGCCCAACACTTAAGAGCAATGCTTTTCTGCTCTTTATCGGGGTCCTTTGCCCATTCCCGCCACTGCAAAGTATCATCCCCACTGCTACTACAATAGGTATTGCAAAAGCTAAAAGCTATGACAAAAAACAATCTAGCAGCAGTAGCAGTTATGATAACAGCAGCACTATGACCCCTTCACCACTACCATAACAACACCTACTGCCTCCAAGGATGTTACTACTAGTACTTCTACTACTACTACTACTACTACTACTACTATTACTACTACTACTACACTACTACTGCTGCTGCTA
>RDPX01000406.1:351718-406224 GCA_003991215.1 Morbakka virulenta
TCTCTCTCTCTCTCTCTCTCTCTCTCTGTCTCTCTCTCTTTCTCTCTCTCTCTCTCTCTCTCTCTCTCTCTCTCTCTCTCTGTCTCTCTCTCTCTCTCTCTCTCTCTCTCTCTCTCTCTCTCTCTCTCTCTCTCTCCCTCTCTCTCTCAAGTAATCCCAATACTGAGGTCATCTGAAGTGGGCTAAAGAGGAGTCTACTAGAGACTACTGAAGTTTGTAGCAAAAGTAAACCTCACCATTGGCGTCAAGAAACTTGGTGGTGGAATGAGATGGTTGATGGCCTGAATAAGGCCAAGCAGCTAGCTTTTAAGGCTTGGAAGAAAGGTATTGATTCTTGTGCAGCATATGACTCAGCAAAACATGTTGTTAGAAGGGCAATCCATAATGCATCCCTTGAAGCTGACAAAGCTGTTTTCGAGGGGATTGAATCAAACTCGACGTTTACTTATCTGGAAAGATAAAATGGAAAGGAAAGGACTCAGAGTAAATATTGACAAGACCAAGATCATTACTTGCTGCCCTGGTTTGGACACATTGAAGAGGTTGGGCAAATATCCCTGTGTGGTGTGCTTTTCTGCTGTTGGTAACAACAGCATTTTGTGCTGTGGGTGCAAATACTGAGTGCACAAAAGGTGCAGTGGACTGAAAATGATAAATGTGGACCCCAACTTCTTATGCAAAAGATGTAGATGTGAGGCATGACCTGTGGATGGCAGAACCCAGAAAACAGTTTCTGTTGGCTCTGATGTGCTTGAGGTGGTGTCTCCTTTCTGCTACCCTCTGCAGCTGGTTGCTGTTCACTTGCCTCAATCACTTGTATAAAGTCTGCTTGGAGCAAGTTCAAGGAGCTTCTCCCAATCCTGTCATCAAGACATCTGACACTGAGGACACGTGGAAAAGCATACAATACTTGTATATGTAGTGTCATGTTGTATGGTAGCAAAACATGGCCCATGACCAAGAGTGACTTATTGCACATTCAGCATAATGATAGGGCAATGATTAGGCAAATCTGTAGTATCAGACATGACTAGATGCAGACAACACCTCCAAGCCAATTGGTGTCCAAGCTAGGATTAGCCGACATAATGCACACTATGAGGGAAAGGCATCTATGCTGGTACAGCCATGTCCAGCAATCTAGTGGCACAATCAAGCAGGCAGCAGACTTTTCTGCGGATGGGCGTCGGTGACCTGAGTGACCAAGAAAGACATGGCACAATGTTCTGAAGGATGACATCTCTGACTGGGCCTTGGTTCAAGTGACCCCATGAATAGAGCCACCTGGAAATCTAGTGTGAGATATGCCATGCATGCAGCTAGCCAGGCATCTGGAGGGAAGCCCACCATCATGGAGGATGCTTCCAGACCTGCACGATAATCAAAAAGAACTGATTGATGANGACATAATGCACACTATGAGGGAAAGGCATCTATGCTGGTACAGCCATGTCCAGCAATCTAGTGGCACAATCAAGCAGGCAGCAGACTTTTCTGCGGATGGGCGTCGGTGACCTGAGTGACCAAGAAAGACATGGCACAATGTTCTGAAGGATGACATCTCTGACTGGGCCTTGGTTCAAGTGACCCCATGAATAGAGCCACCTGGAAATCTAGTGTGAGATATGCCATGCATGCAGCTAGCCAGGCATCTGGAGGGAAGCCCACCATCATGGAGGATGCTTCCAGACCTGCACGATAATCAAAAAGAACTGATGATGATGATGATGATGATGATGATGATGTCAACATGATACATTCCAAAGAGAAAAATTAAATTCAACAGACTCCCCAGGAACATTCAAACAACTTCAAAGGCACTGGAAAACTAAAGTACCATTTGGTGAAGCTACATGTAAGTACTTCTATACTTCATATATACTTTGAGAGAGTAGAAAATGCTCTGCAGCAAATGATGGCAAAAGACATAACAGAAGTGCATTCAAATGTTGAACTAGTACCATGACTATCAAACATGGTTATTGTACCAAAACGTAATGGAGTCATTAGATTAACTCTTGATGCAAAAAATGTCAATTAAGTCATATTCTCTTCTAATTCACTATTTTTAAAACATAAAGATATAAGCCAAACTGGGGAAAGTTAAAGTTCTGTCAAAAATGGAATGGAAGTTTACCCTTTGGTAACTGTAACTACATCCAAAATCAAGATATTTACCTGTTTTCTATGCTAATAATAGACTTTTTCAACACAAGAAGTTGCCTATAGGTCTCAAACCTGCACACAGGGAGTTAAATGTTGCACTGTACCCATTTGCATACACCAAAGAAGTACATTTGATACCTGATGATTTGATGATTATGGCATAGGACCAAGATCATTTATGGGGAGGTGCTACAAAATCTTATGCAAGTGATCAAAAGGTAAGCATCATGAACAAGTCTTTGGTGTGAACAAAATTGATTTGCTGAGATTGAAGATCAGTGCTGATGGTGTTTGACCAGATCCTGAGAAAGATGAGGCATTAAAATACAACTCTTGACCAAAGGACAAATCCAAACTTCTCATCTTTTTGTGCATGATGCAATCAAATGCAGAATTCATACCCAACTTTGCTAAGAAAGCTGCAATGCTATCAGATCTAACAAAAAAGAATACAAGGTTCTGATGGGAAAGCAAACACCAAAAATGTTATAATGACCTAGTTCACACATGCTCTAAAGGAACTTTGCTTCATATTTTGGATTCAAACAAGTCTATTTATTTGTAGAAGCTAATAAGACTGGTTTAAGGGCCATACTTTCACAAGGCAAATCAAGTGATAATGCAAGACAGGTACCATTGGGATCTAGGGCAACTCAAAAGGCAGAAAAAAGCCTCAAATTGACTTAGAAGGCATGGCATTTGATTTCTGGCATAGAATCTATTTGATTGGAACTCTGTCATAACTGATCATAAATCATTATGTAGTATCTTCAGTGGGAAATGCAAAGATTCTGTTTGAACAGGGAAGATAAAGCTGAAGAGTCAGGATATCTGCTTCACAGTTAAGTATAAGAAAGGATCAGCAAATCAGACTAATGCTAAGAGTGGTTAAACCAATATCAAAACTACCTATTACATAGCAACTGGAAGCAGAAGAAAAGAATAAAGTAGTCCCAGTATAATGATATTCAGCTGTAGATCCCTAGTTAATTGCTCAGCAATTTTTCAAAGGAATAAGGGGCTCACATCTTTACTACAAATACAAAATGGCTACCACTTTACTTCCATCATAAACCATGAACTGGTTGTCATTAGACTACTAATACATCACACTGAAGAAATTTCTTTGGTCATGTCATCTACACTTTAATGGCCTGTTAAAACAAACTACTTACTAATCTGGACAGGCTCTGAAGGCCAAGATGTAGCTGACACATCCATCTTCACTGAGATGAACAAGGTAAATTCAACTCTCATACCTGAATTTGCAAACTATGTCAAGCCTTGTAGTAACTTTCATGTCTGATCCAGCTGCAGATGTCTACATGAAACATCAGAAGGAATTAATATTTCAATGCAACTATGATACAACTGTTATCAGCCACATTATTAGGTGGCATGTTTGTTTTTATTCTAGACCTCAAGGATGTTCAATTAGTACTTCTTAGAGGGGAAAGATGTAACAGCTGGAAAAGAACTTCAGGTAGCTTGCTTGGATGAGGCAACCTGTCAGCAAATGGAAGTCATATGTGCTGGCAGAGGCAGAAAACTAATAAATTACATCATCAAGAAGGGGTGCCATGACACTCCACAAGAGAACCCAACATCATAACCTCCAAGCAATAAGTAAGTGTGGGAATTGGGGTCATCAGCATAAAAGGGGCCATGTCTAGGAAAGGTAGCAAAGTGCTTTTTTTGTGGCAAAATGTATCCCTGAGTGAAATTATGTTGTTCAACCACAACCCATATAGAACAACTCTGAGGTCACATGCCAGAGTACACAAGACTCATGCACAAAAAATCCTTCCACTGATGAACCATACCTTGACTCCATACATGTCAATACAATAATTTCATCAGCACCAGAAAATGAATCCCAGGCATTTGTTAATCTAAAAACAGGAGCTTCCAGATATCAACACAAGCGAAGGTACAAAATGGACACCAAACCAGAAGGAAATATTTTTCCTCTAACCATATACAAAAGCTTTCTCAAGCACACAGTTCCAAAACAACTATGCTCTCTCACTCCATCCTCAATAAAAATAGTGGCATTTGGAGGAACAACCAACAAGTTGCATGGTACATTTAAACTGGCAGTTTGTCATCAGGATCAGTTTACCTCAGCCAAATTTTCTGTCACAGACATTAGCTTAATCCAATATTCTTATGTATTTGATGGTATTGCCTATTTTGAAAGGACTTTTAAAATCAAAGTTGACCCTGATTTCAAACAGCCAGCCAGCGACCAAGGCATGTTCCAGTTACTTTAAAAACTATGCTAAGATTGACTCCGTTGTTGAACAGAACATCATATCCCCAGTAGTTTATACCACAGACTGGGTAAACAGCTGTGTTTGTGTCACAAAACCAAATAAAAAGCCAAGTCATTGTCTGGGTCCCATTTTAATAAAGCATCCAAATTACATCACACCAATTCTGGAAGATATCCTTAGTCAACTTCAAGGTACAAAATGGTTCAGTATCCCAGATGCATGATCTGAACATTGGGATATGAAATTGGATAGGCAGAGTGCTGATCTTACAACATTTAACAGTCCTGGCTGATACAGGCTTAATCACATTCCAATGAGAATATCCTGTACCTAAGATGAAATTCAGCATGCAACCAACACTACCTTCACTGACATCCCAAATGTCCTTGGGATTTCTGATGACATTGTTGTAGTTGCATTCACCAAAGATGCCGACAATCAACAGAGGTATTCAACTCAACACCAACATGGTCGTTGCCCATCCCCAAGAATTTCCATTTTTCATTCACATAATTGGGAAATCTAGTGTCTGCACCATTAAATCTCATCCCAATTTTCAAGTCTAACCCCTCCCCCCCCCCCATCCACTATGTGCTCTACTCAATATATTTCTCTCTAGTACAGTGGAACTTGGCAATTGAAGAAATAGCGTTAGAAGACAACAAGAATTTTTTATCTTAATAAGATACACTGCAGGTGCTGAAAATGAATTTTTATGAAATGTCCAATTACATCGGTGGACTCCAAATATTAGATACATCACAGGAATCTCGAAAAATGTTACTAAATAAAAATTACATATTAAAAACTACGTACTGTGGGTTGAAATAAGTTCACAAATGCCATAAGCTCACGATGTTGTACGTCCAAAATTAATCAATTTACCCGCCACATTGACCTCGTTCTAAAACTTTCCCAACCCCGGTTTGGATACAGCGTAATCGTTTGAATAAGCGCCCCTCGCAAATAAGCGCCCCTCTCGAATAAGCGCTCCCTTTTTGTTCTTGGGGAGGCGCTTATTTGAATTATCGTAATTCACGAAGAAAAACACTTTTTCTTTGACAATTGTATTCTTTTTTGTTTTTCTTATCAGGAAACTTCTTCAATTCACCGTCCACTATATCAATAGCAAGTATCTTCTTCGACATTCGACTTCTACATTGGAATTCTATAATATTTTGAACAGAACTGTTTTCAATGAAGCGTGTTTCTATTTTTGCATTAAAATGGCGAGTAAAAATCAAAGTGATAATTCGGCTGTTTGTTACAAAGGAGAAAGCTTGAGAAATTATACAGCGACGTTCATACTGAAGGCAATCCAATACGCTGACCAGTTCAATATAAGTGCGTCTGCCAGGCATTTTGATATTTATCTAAGAATGGTCACTCGTTGGGTTTCAACCCGTAATAAAATACAGGCTCGAACAACTGCAAGGAAAGGAAAGGAAAAGAAAAGACTGCCTGGTGGTGGAAGGAAACCTTTAAGCGAGGAACTAGAAGAGAAGGTATTGGAGTTGGTTTCAGAAAGAAGGTCTAAAGGATTGCGTGTTTTCCGCATCCTTATCACGAAAAAAGCATCAGTTATTTTCAAAAATGTGAAAAACTCAAACGAAACGGATTTCTCTGCTAGTGAAGGTTGGTGTCAAAATGTCATGAAACGAAATGGCTTGTCGTTGCGCAGAAAGACGTCTATATGTCAGAAGGACCCGGATATGGTGATTTCTAAACTTGTAGCCTACGTGTTACGAATTTGAAGACGTTTGCAGCACAATTACACGATGGATTATATCTATGCCATGGACGAAACCGCTGTTTGGACTGACATGGTCTCGTCTTCGACTGTTGAAAATACTGGATCGAAAACAGCAACTTTTAAATCAACAGGCCATGAAAAGAGGCGGGTAACAGTTTGCTTAACTGCTCAAGGAAATGGGAAAAAACTTAAGCCATTTATCGTATTTAAGGAAGCAAAGCGATATGTCGAAAAACTTAACAAGGAACTCCAAGGAAAATGTACGATCGCCTCGTCGGCCAATGGTTGGATAAACTCTGAGCTGACGGGTCAGTGGATGGATCAGGTAATCGGCATGTTCTCATTCACAAGGCGCTTATTGGCATAGGATGCATATTCGTGTCATATCTAAGATTCCACGACCAACTCGTTAAAAAAATAAGAAAATTGACGTAGTTTTGATTCCAGGTGGCTGTACACGTTACATCCAGACATCTGACGTTTCGTGGAATAATTTAGTTTTGTGTCACACCAATTTTCGACAGCTGTTTTAAAAGCGCTGGGGGTGGGGAGGTTTACCACATCTTCTGGGAGGTTGTTCCACTCAGCGACAGTGTTTACAAAGAAGGAAGCTCGGTACTGATCTGTGTGGCTCTGGGGTACCTTGAAGCAGCGACTGTTGTTTGCTTGCGTCTGGATGATGTTATTGGTGACGTACCCGTCAAAGTTGATCGGTCGAATTCTTTGTCGGTCTCTACTTGCAGGTGATAAGATGTTGTTTGGGGGAATGGCTGGGACTAAATTGTTTGCCATCTTATATAGCATCGTCAGCCGGACCTGCCTGCGTCGTTCCTCTAATGATGGTAGACTGAGGTACTTGGGCATGTTGGTAACACATCCCAATTTTCCTGTTCCGTAGTCCTTCGTGATGAAGCGCGCAGCTTGGCATTGGATGCGATTAAGTCTCTCGACATCTTGTCTCAGTTAGGGGTCCCACAAAACCACCCTATACTCAAGGGTGGATCTCACAAGAGCGATGTATGCGATTCGACGACACTCCTGTGGGCAGTTAAAGAGATTCCTGCGTAGAAAGGCCAACGTAGATCCTGCCCTCTTGCATACGCCGGTGATGTGGGTTTACCATTTCAGGTCACTGGAGATTTGGATTCCAAGGAAAGGAATTTGGTCTACCTGTTGGAGTATAGACAAATAGTTCTAAGAGTAAAGCAACAAATCAGGATGAAAGAATCAAAAAGTGGAAAACCCAGTTTGAGGAGCTTCTAGGCAAGTCGCCTGTGATCAGAAAAAGTCAAACGAAGAAAGTTAGAGACTCTGAGCTCAACATCAATAAAGGTCCTTTCTCCATGAAAGGACTGGATGAAGTGCTTGACAAAATAGCTAACAACAAAGCTTGCAAACTAGACGTAATTCCGGCAGAGGTCTGGAAGACCCGAAACGTCAACCAACAGCTACTCTTTTTCTGTAATAATGTATACCAGCAGAAGCCTATTGAAAGGTGGAGAGAGGGATGAATACTACCATTTCCCAAGAAGGGAGATCTAAGTTCCACTGAAAATTACAGAGGCATAACATTTACCTGTATTACAGCAAAAATATACAATCTACTTTTGCTGAATCAAATCCGATCGGAAGTTGACGGAATACTGAGGAAAAATCAAATCAGTTTCTGTAAAAACCGTTCCACCACAGGTCAGATACTCACAATAAGACGTATTCTCAAAGGAGTGAGGCTGAAAGACCTAAATGCCACTTTACTTTTCATCGATTTCAAAAAGGCTTTTGACTCCGTCTATCGCGAAAAATTATCCGAAATTCTCTTGTCATATGGCTTTCCTGAGGGGATAGTCAGCGCAATCATGATGCTTTATTTCAACACCAGATCAATGGTTCGTTCTCCTACTCCATACTCTGGCTCCATTCTTGTTTATTATCTGCCTGGACTATGTATTACGCGTATCCGTTGATGAAGACCTCGAGCTAGGCTTCACCCTTAGATTAAGAAGGAGTTCTAGACATCCAGCTTTATACCTTACAGATATTGACTATGCTGACGACCTTACACTTCTCGCTGATACCACCTCTGACGCAGAAAAGCTACTCCACACCCTTGAAATCGCAGCATGTGAGATTGGGCTGTACATCAACTGCAAGAAAACCAAATACATAGCTCTCAACCAAGAACAAGAAGCGCAAGTAAAATCCACAAACGGCAAAATCATTGAATCTGTNATACTCTCGCTCCATACTTGTTTATTATCTGCCTGGACTATGTATTACGCGTATCCGTTGATGAAGACCTCGAGCTAGGCTTCACCCTTAGATTAAGAAGGAGTTCTAGACATCCAGCTTTATACCTTACAGATATTGACTATGCTGACGACCTTACACTTCTCGCTGATACCACCTCTGACGCAGAAAAGCTACTCCACACCCTTGAAATCGCAGCATGTGAGATTGGGCTGTACATCAACTGCAAGAAAACCAAATACATAGCTCTCAACCAAGAACAAGAAGCGCAAGTAAAATCCACAAACGGCAAAATCATTGAATCTGTCGATGACTTTCTTTACCTGGGCAGTTACAAAAAAACAACAGCCAATGACATCGATGTAAGGAAGGCGAAAGCTTGGTCTGCTTTAAATAAGCTGTCCTGTATTTGGAAGTCCAATTTACCAGATCATTTAAAACGCAGATTCTTCCGATCAGTTGTCGAATCTGTCCTACTGTATGGTTCAGTCTCCTGACTTTGACAAAGAAACTAGAGATATCTCCAGATGGCACTTACACCAGAATGCTGCGAGCAGTTTTAAACCTTGATTGGAGAGATCATCCGACCATTAAAGATCTCTATAGGTCACTACCGAGAGTATCTGTCTCTCTTCGAGAAAGGCGTCTTCGATTCGCAGGACACTCGTTCAGAAGTAAGGATGAGCTGGTCAGTGATGTCCTTCTATGGAGGCCATCACAAGCCGCAGATCACAGATGTCGTCCTACGAAAACCTACATTGACAAAAATTGCTGATGACGCTGGTTGTTTGGCTGAGGATCTGCCAAGCCTCATGGAAGACAGAGACCAGTGGAAAGCACGAGTCAAGAGAGTTCGAGATATGAGCTCGACGCGGTAAGGTAAGGTTGAAGTATGGTGTTTTCTAGGCTTTAGAAGAAGTGGGATATGGGTTTGGTGAATAGTAAGTAGCACTTCTTTGCATTAAACCGCATTCCCCAGTTGGAAGCCTACTCTTCCAGGCTCTTGAGATCAAACTATAAGGTCGTCAAAGGAGTTGATATTTCTGTAAAGGAAGCAGTCGTCCGTAAAGAGTCCTACTGTTGACTTTACAGAGTTCGGCAGGTCGTTGATATGGCACAGAAAGGGTAAAGGACTCAATACTGTACCTTTTGGGACGCCTGATTCTACCTCGACCTCCTCTGACGTCTCTCCCTCAGGAAGTTCGAATGCCAGGTGTGGATGGTTTCGCGTACGCCATAGTGGTCTAATTTGTACAAAAGCTTGTGGTGGGACATGGTGTCAAATACCTTGCTAAAGTCAAGAATGATGACATCAGTCTGGTGTCCAGTGTCACGTGATAATAGGATGTCCTTCATGGTGGTAAGCAGTTGTGTTTCACACGAGTGGCCAGACCTGAATCCATGCTTTCGATCGGTGAAGACACCACATTTTTCAAAATGACAATGGAGATGTCGGCAAACCATGTGCTCAGATATCTTGCATGTTGATAAAGCAATAGTTCTCCGCATTGTTTCTGTTGCCCATTTTGAACAAAGCGGATATATTTGCATTCTGCCAGTCTGCTGGTAACTGTCCTGTTTGGAGTGATGTGTCGTATATCGCAGCAAGTGAGGGAGTAATTGATTCAGCACAGACTTTCAGGACTCTGTTTGGAATACAGTCGGGACCAGGCGCCTTGGAGGGATTGAAAAGAAGGCAGAGCAGACTGATATAAGAAGCACTTGGACGTAAATATTACGTATGATATACAGTATAAATATTAATAATGTTGACCGATGAATGTGACAAATATCTTGGAATTTAAAACTGGATAAAATAAAACAAAGGAGAAAATGGGACTGCTTAAAGAATAATAAAACAGAGTAAGTTTGTTTATGGGATTTAAATTTCACGGAAGAAACAAGATCAAAGCAATGAATACCTTAAACATTTCTCTAATTAAATGTAACAAAGGTGAGCTTCAAAACTTTGATACAAAAATTGGAAAGAAAATAGCAATTAATAAAGAATTTCACCCATGGAGTAATGTTGTGAGGATTTATATGGCCCGGAAAAAATTGAAAGAAGTCTAATTAGTTGTTTAAGTTGTGTCAATGAAGATGAGAGCAATGCAAGTTGATAGATAATTTTAATTGACGAGTGCATGCTAAGAAAAGTGGAAGTGGTGGCGAATACAGAAGAAGAAGGGAAGCCAAAAGAATACACGAGAAACAAGAGCCAGAATAATAAAAATTAATGGAAGGGAAAGTAGTGCACTAATAGTTTGTCAGAGGTAAAACAATACTTGATTGTGAAAGGACATGAAACTAGATAGCAAAGTGAGATCCAATTTCACTACACAATATGACTGACCTAATGATCGAGGCAAGAGGACCAGAATATATTTATAGATACTAAGAAGAAAGAGATTTAAATATTAGATGTGACAATGCCTGGTGATGGTATGGTTAGAGATAAAAAGAGAAGATTGAATAGTACCAATTGTTAAATTAAATAATAAAAGCATTAAGGAATGAAAAAGTCAAAGTAATACTTGAGGTGCTCTGTCCAGTGAGACTCATCTTGTATTGACCTCAAAGCACATGGACAATGAAGTTAAGATCAGGCTACAGTTGCTACAAAAGACAGCATTCTTTGTGCACAGCCAGATATTCTTAAGTCTGAAAATCAATCAAATTAACATAATAACAATATCAATAATAATAAAAATAATAGTAATCATCATTACCATTTGTTCCGTGCTCTTGTATTCATGTCAACATTGGTCAAATGTGTTTTACTTGGTGGGGTGTCTCCAGGAGTTGCGGTCCTGGGCAAGGTACTTTTTAATTTCACCTCAGCAACTCTCCCTTAATAGCTTGCTATCATGTCCTACATGGTGTTGCGTTTTTTTGACATCCTCAATCTTAATATTTCTGCAGTTACTGTCTTAGTTACTTTTATATAAATATATGTAAAATACTGAAAAGCAAAGAAATGACCTAGATCCTGCGACCATCCCACCAGTACATTATTGGTAATTCGTTCAAAGACCTTAGTAATAACAGAAAGACAAGTTACAGGTGCATATTTTCCAGGATCAAATGTGTCGTGACCTGCAATCTTGAAGATAGGTATCGCATTAAAAACTTTTCAAGAGGACGGAAAACAAGGCTCCGATAGTCAATGGTTGTAAAGTTTGGACAGCAAGAAAGATAATTCAGAAGCAGTCTATTAAGAGAACTACCTGCATCGATTGTAGACTAAGAACTCTGAATTGATCAAGAATGAATAATCCTTAATAATCCTTTGTCTTTTCAAAAGAAACCTGAGATGTATCAGATGTATCACATTGTAGAGCAATGAGCATTGAACCATGAACGAGAATAAGGTTTGACTCTGTAACTATTCCTGGACAGAAATGTTTCAATATCACGTTGAGCCTGTGCCATTAATTCAGCCGCAGCATCAAAAAACGATTTGCTTAAGACAGAACTCCAAGAAATATTAACAAAAATTGATGAAATCGATCCCAGTCAGCCTAACCAGATTTAAAATTCTTACGATGATATGACTTGTCATCTACATTTGAAACTGTTGCCTTAAACTCTACAATAACAACACCATGGTCAGAAGATTTAAAAAGTGGTAAAAGATTTAATTGTGCAATGCCTTGGAATAGAAGTAAAAAAGAGATTTAAAAGAGAAAACACTCCTTAGTGTCAATCAAACATTTTTGTGAGGAAGTCAACGAAATTTACAAGATCATGAGTAACACCAAAGCTGTAAATAACTTCCCCAGGCCTATCTGTCCAATTAGTCAACTAGGTCATGCGATTGAAGTTGCCAGAGACGAAAATGTAAGCAGTTTGTAATTTGTCCAGAACCTTATAGAGGGAGTCTGATAATGTTTTAATGACTGAGCAAGAATAAGAAGTGGAAAGTGGATGAAAAAAGTAACAAGTGAACTGAAGGAGATACAATCTAAAAGAGGTAGAACTGGGGCATAATTTGGTTTAAATTGTCAATAGATAAATTGAAAACAGAAATAGATTTCCGAAATCATCATCCAGACGGAGATCATCAGAAGGTTGACTAACAAAGACACATCATGATGGTGAAGATGGTACTTAATGTAACGACAACAGACATAACCTACCACAAATTGCACTTCTTCTTCTTCTTCTTCTTCTTCTTCTTGTCCCAGACTATATGTAGTCCATCTAGTAGAAGGTACAATTTAGGGTCGCTTCCGTGGATTCCGCTCAAGTCGGCAATTTGGTGCTGTGCTACAAGTGAGCAGATGTTCCATGGTCTGTGCTGCTCCACATGGGCATTGGTCAGATTTTGCAAGCCCCCATTGTTTACACAAAGCCAAACACCTGCCATGGTCCAATCTGAGCCGATTGAGCGACTTCCAGAGCGCCATGTTAGACCCGCGGCTCCCGCCAATTGTTCGTTTGGAGTGATGCCTCTATCCATGCAGTTCCGCGTTCACCAAGCTGGTTCCTCTGGTCCAGACAGCTGTTCTTGCGTGCTTCGATCTTATTGGATTTCAGAGGCACTGCACAATCAAGGAAGCTGCTGCGAGATTTTGGTCGCTTTCTTGGGGCCTTGTACTGGTGGAGTGGGTGCGTTTTGTTGTCAGTGAGCTTATTTATTTCACCCTGATTTATAACTTCCCGTCGTACATCAAGAGGCGCAATATGAGACAGAGTGTACAAACATGGTACCGGGGTAGACTTTATGCATCCGGTTACGAGGCGATAGGTTTCGTTTAGTGTGGAGTTCAACTTTTTAGTGTGGGTGGATTTATTCTATGGTGGACAGGTATACTCTGCGTTGGAAAAAGCTGAGAGAGGGGGCATTTGAGCGTAGTGTTTGTGGGTCTTCACCTGACTTGCTATTGGTGAGTTTCCTAAGCAGGTTGTTTCTAGTGTTGACCTTCGAGTTAAGGTTGGAAATGTGATTATTGTATGACAACGTTCAGTCTTAGGTTACACTCACGTATATTGGGTTGGGATTGTATCCTGTCAGTGGACCGTTCGCTCCGTTTCGCCTGGCCTCAGCATTCTTCAGATGGAAACAGCAGATCTGTGTTTTGGAAGGATTTGGCCTGAAGTGGTTGTCATGGTAGAATTCTGACATGCACTGGAGGGCAGTTTCCAAGCTTTTGTGAAAAACCTGTCTGTTGTAAATTTATGCAGAGATCATCGGCATATAAGAAGCGCTCACAGCGTAGTTAGTGTAGACGTTGAAGAAAGAATATGTGAGGACGCTTCCTTAGGGCAAGCGATTTTTCTGTTTAAACCATCGACCTTTCTTGCCTTGTGACGATACACAGAGTTTGCAGTTAGTCAAGAGGCTTTGGATCACGCAGTATACCTGGTAGACCGAGGTCATGCTCTAGAGTTTGTATATCATAAGCCGATGTTGTCCTGTATCATACAAAGCTGTCAGGTCAATAAAGGCAGCACCTTTGATCAACTTTCTCTGATACCTATCTTCAATGTGTTGGGTCAATCTCAGGAGCTGACCAGTACGTGACCGTCCAGGGTGGAAACCCATTTGCTCACTCGTTAGGTTTTTCTCATTGATACCATCTATCCTCTTTAAGACGAGCCGCTCAAAAAAATTTGTAAGATATATAGAGCAATGAGATTAGTCTGTTGCTCTTGGGGTAAGATGGGTCTTTTCCCCCGGATTGAGAATGGCAATTACTTTAGCCTTTCGCCACAATTTGGGAACCTTAAATGTTTTCAGACAGTAGTTCAGCATGCCAAGAAGGCATGATAAACCTATGCTTCTTAGGTTTAAAAGCATCTCAGTGAGAACATCATGTTGTTCTGCTGTCTTATTCTTCTTAAGGTTCTTAAGGGCCCTCACAAGCTCCTCAATATCGAATTGTCGAGTACAAATTGCACTCATACCCGGGAAGAGTGATAATGAGGTGACACTATCACTAGTATTTTATCGAGAAAGCATCTCTATAGAGGTTAGTAATTAACGCTAAAGAGGGCCTTCTCTTGTTGAGAGAATTACCCCGCGAGAGACCGTCCCAGTATTTCAAGGTCCCAGGGTAATATTATTGTTATTTGGAGTCAGAAAGAGTTATCATCTCAGAACAAATAAAGAAGTTCGAATACAAATCACAGTAGACAAGTGAGTATCGGACTTTTTAAACGAGGTTATTTTTTACGTACTTTTTAAAATGGCAAGCATTATAGTCATTTCCCCCCAGTACCTGGGGCTCAGAGGGTGCCCTTCACAGGGACTTGGATTTGGCTGTGAGGAATTCTTTGGCCGGACGCGCTTCCTGACGCCAATCAATGGCTTTTCCTTTTGTGAATTTCCAAAGTCGCCCGCCCGGGGAATCGAACCCTTGATTGCGGTGCATTTGCACTCGCCATTAAGCATCGGCTCCTCGAATACGTCTGTGTTGTCTACCGTACAAATATATCCACCGTTCGAGAACAACACGTCCTCTAGACATCTAATATTTGAAAGTAGGGTCATTAACTACAATAAAGGCATGTGTAGACACTAAAGCATTGTGAAGAATATAAGGATATTTATATGAAAATAAGTCATAGATATAACATAAAGAATACTATAAACTTGGCTGACTTTCCAATTGTCTTCAGAATAGTTTATCCTAGGCCCATACATATATTTAGCATTTTCTCATTCCGATTATAGACGGATATGCATTACAGAAAAATAAAAACTTCAAATAGTATAGAAAAAGTACATATTACAAGACTGATGGTTCAGCCTAGTCAAAAGTCGATTGCCATCATATTTACAAGTTACTGTTAATTCAAAATAGGCAGCCCACTTTTACTTTCAAATAAGCGCCTCAGCATCTAAATCTTCGCAGGGAGGGAACAATCATTAGCATTAATAACGAGTAAAGAAAAATTCAGCAGAGCTATATAAGACATGACTTTCGTATCTCAAAATCGTTTATAAGAACAGTTGAACAGCTTTTATTGTGGAACAACCTGTATGAAAACAGGAAGGAGAAAATAGGATGGACAGATATGCCGTTGCTGTGTTCAGGAAGAGGAAATAAGACAAAATACGTACGTATAATAAGATATACATTCGAAGTAAACGAATATATTCCAAAATATTTGACTTTTGTTTATTTGATAAAACATGATTTGTATCACCCAAATACCAGTCCTGGTTAGTGTTTTGTCCCGGTTTCACATGTAACTGCACAAAAGAAATTAAAAAGCTCTTTCACGCAGTCATAAAATTTCGTGAAGTACATTGATTTACAATTAATAGTAGGGTACTGTACAGCATCGAAACATAAGCATACGATGGGTTTTTTAATTCGTAAGATACGTAATTTGTTTGGTTGAAGCCTTATTTCCTTCCTCTCTTCAAAATACTTCAATTAGTAAAAAAATCCCACAGCAAGTGTTTCCTATCCGCCAACCACACCTCAAAATGTTGCAGTATGCATATCAAACCAAATCCTGGATATAAATGGGCACCTTGTGCCTTAAAGCCACTTAATTAGGTGCAAAGGTGATGTGGGGTAGTGCAGTGGCATGTGTAAATGTCAGTGGGATAACAACACTCCTAACAACAGATAACAACAATATCGTACAACCACTATGATAAAAATGTAAATTGGAGTGTCATCAATTTCCAGCTATCAAAAGATATCCTCGGGAACAAGTATAATATACCAAAACAATCTATGCAAGGACCGAATAAGATTATTTCCTTTTTATTTAGTGCAAGCTTTCCTGAAATGAAAAAAAATTCCCCCCTTCCCACCAAGCATGTCCATCCAGGAATACGGGTGCACCCTATTTGCAAGGACAGTTTATACGCATGCTTTTTTGATAATACAAAAACTTATTTACTTATTTCTTTCTCTTTTCTTAGACGTAATAGTTCTCCATACTGCCGATCGCTTACTAAAATTGTATTTTCCTTGGGTTTCTTGCTGGTTGCAATGGTTCTTTGGGTACTAAATTTTATTTCTAGAAATGAAAAGAACTAATAGTGGAGTTGATCATTCTTGCCACAAACCTAATGTAGGCGGCAGTCATCATGCTCCCCATGCTCTTTCCCTTTCTTTTAAATACCCAGGAAAGAATAATTTTTCAAAAGCCGATTAGTTCTGCAAACTAACTCCAAAACACTGTTAGCTCTCGACCCCTGAGCAGGCTTTTTATTCTGTGCGACTCAATACGACATCTTCTAGCTTTCTCTTTCTCAAAAAATGGCCAACAGAAACAAATTTGGCATACCGTGAGTGTCTAGATTACCTCCCGGTACATTCCAACTCCGGGTAGCACTTCCTTATTGAACATCTTTTTCACCCATCAAACCTTCAATATTCTGCGCAATAATCACATTTTTGCCGCTTGCAGGCTGACCTTCATCGTTCTGTTGATCGGCTGGCTCTCACAACAAGAGCAGCATGAACCAGATTCAATACTTCAACAATGGTAATCGGGTTTTCATTGATTGCTTTTTGGAAATTAATATCCTTTCCTTCTCCCTGGAAGTCGTATTAGTGAAATCGATTCCACGTATTATTTCCTGGTTTGATTTTTCAAATTAACAGAGAGTAGACAGAACAGTTAAAAGATAAATGGACTGAAAAAGTGATGTATGCCATTCAAGAGAGAGGTTCGAGCCCCCACGACTTTCGGAGGTAGAAATAGGAGAGGGAAAATAAAAGAAGTACAAAGAACAAAAATCATTTAAGACTGTTAAGCCTCTGAACTGGAGTGGCTTCAAGCCTTGCTTGGAATGAAAGACCCAACAAAAAAGAATGATACCTAACCATGCGAAATAAAAAGCCTGCAAGCTCAGAACATCAATTAGCTCAACACAATCCATCGTTCTGTCCAGCCTCTTCTCCATTATTTTGACACGAACCTTTGGTTAAATTTACATTTTTTTCTGAGAAATGAAGGATTTGAAAGACTTCTTGAATTAAGAAAAAACACCAAAAAAAATTAAAGAAGTACGCATGCGTGGTTTTGTTTCGGTTGTCAAACAGTCAACACTGAAGCTAAATTGTTAGGTGGACAAGTCCATAATTTCGATAACCTTCGTTGGGCAAGAATGACTTATCAATTAAGGGCCGTACTGCGAGGGCATGATGCAGATGTGCGTGCTGTAGCACCTGCAGTCTTTCCTGATGGTGGAGTGGTTACAGCATCAAGAGACAGGACATGCCGGCTTTGGTCACCGGACCTCGACAACGGTGGTTTTTTCGAAGGCCACATTTTCACTGGACACTCAAAATATATTTCTTCAGTATGTACGATGCCGCCGTCAGAGAAATATCCACAAGGTACTCGATGAGATTTATATCGATTAATAATTATATACAGAGATGAATGTATTTATTTGTGCATTTATGTATGTATGCATGTATGTATATGTGTATACATGCATGAATGTTTATATGATTATGTAAATGTATTTTTTTAAAATTTTGTTATTTAACTTGAATTACAAACTATTCTTTTATGCCGTGCGAAACTAAGAAAGATATACTTTATTTTGAAACTTACATAATCAAGGGTTTGTTTACATACTGGACTATACATGTGCATTTTTGGGGGGGAATGATTATTAATTATTATGATTTTTTAAAAATATTTAATTTATGACGAATATTTACACAGGGTAGTCTTCACAAAAATTATATATATTGTCCTCTTTGGCCAAAATACTTACCCTTACTCAGACTGTCTACTCAGTTTTCAGAAATGCAGCTTCTAGCGTTCAAATGTTTGGAAGTTTTTGTGGAGTTTTACCTATAAACAATGACAATTCATTCTGTTCATAATCTTTAATTTTCACCATAGAGAAAGATTGACTTCCAAACCCAGCAAATATTCAAAGTTACTGATCCAACAAATATTAGATTCAATTGATCAACAAGAATAATCATAGTGAAGGAAATAGCCTTACCTGATACATATGTAATAGACATGTGAATCTTCAAAAAAAGACCAAAATACTCTTAACTAAACTTTATGTTCAGCTTCTATTGTTTATAAAAATGGTCAAATTATTTAATTAATTTCTCATGACATATCAATGTACTAGTATATGAAGGCTGTGGTTGATAACTAAATATATTTATTCATTTTTCAAAAGACAGTTAAAATGTATTTATCAATAATAATAATAATAATAATAATGATGATGATGATAGTAACTTACCCATATGGGCCTGAAATACCATGTGGTTACTGGCACAGAATACCCAGTCTCTTAGCAGTTAAGCTAAAATGCATTGAAATATGTTATGAAAATGAGAAGCAAATCCTACCATGGCATCCATTGTGTGGGTCAACAAGGGATGCACCCCACAGAGAGAGACCAGCCTGAAGTCAAAAAGTATATGACTCGGTCTAGTTCCACCTCTGCAAATCATCTGCAAGGTAATCATAACCAGGGTATCTCTAACCCTGAGCCTGCAGTGATGCCCACAACATCAAAAGAAACTAGATTTAGATGGTATACAGAGCATTATAACAATGTGTTATGAGCATTTTACATTGCTCAAAAGAACCCCATGAGAAACTTGACTGAACAAACCCACTCAAAGTGGAGAAAATAGTAATAAAAAGCTTGATTTGCTCCAGTCATTATTAAGTCACTCAGGATGATTTAGAGAGCATAAAGTACAAGAAATCCAGAAAATTGCCCCCAAAGGCACTGCTCATATTCTTTGAAAAGCACTCTCAATTTGATGCTGTAAAAGTCATAAACCTTTCTGTTTTTTCATACAAGTAGGAGTGGGCTATAGGGGGGCAATTTTTAAAATGTTTCTGGATGCATGTTGCTACTTGTTCTTTTGATGGTTTGAAACATGTTGATCAATAAAAAGCACAATTTTTAACAATTTTTTACAATTTGGAGGTTTGCCGGGCAANCAGCCTGAAGTACAAAAGTAGATGACTCGGTCTATTCCACCTCTGCAAATCATCTGCAAGGTAATCATAACCAGGGTATCTCTAACCCTGAGCCTGCAGTGATGCCCACAACATCAAAAGAAACTAGATTTAGATGGTATACAGAGCATTATAACAATGTGTTATGAGCATTTTACATTGCTCAAAAGAACCCCATGAGAAACTTGACTGAACAAACCTACTCAAAGTGGAGAAAATAGTAATAAAAAGCTTGATTTGCTCCAGTCATTATTAAGTCACTCAGGATGATTTAGAACATATAAATTCCTGGAGAGCATAAAGTACAAGAAATCCAGAAAATTGCCCCCAAAGGCACTGCTCATATTCTTTGAAAAGCACTCTCAATTTGATGCTGTAAAAGTCATAAACCTTTCTGTTTTTTCATACAAGTAGGAGTGGGCTATAGGGGGGCAATTTTTAAAATGTTTCTGGATGCATGTGGCTACTTGTTCTTTTGATGGTTTGAAACATGTTGATCAATAAAAAGCACAATTTTGAACAATTTTTTACAATTTGGAGGTTTGCCGGGCAAAATTATGAGCTGTGCTGGAAAATCCTGAAAATTCAGCAAAAGGAAGCAAGACAAAGTAATTGATATCTTTTGGACCCTATCCGGTTCATGTGAGTTGGGTATTCTGAACCTGTCACCAGAGTGGTTCACAAAACAACATATGTGAAATCAATTTGTCAATAAAAACCAATCAAAATACCATAAAAGCCAGGTATTTTTTAAAATCTCCTAAAATCTCACAAAATTAAATAATTTTTGGGCAAAAAAGAAATCACACACATTGTCAACAGCAAATGAAAAACATGTCAACTAACCATGAGATCTTCATTGCTATCCATGGACAGGCCAATGAACCATTTCCCAACCAACATCATCATCCCATACCACAGCTAATAGCTCATGAAAGTTGAATTGAGATTTTCCACCATGAATTTCGTTACCATCTTGCAGCAGATCCAATATTTCTTCTGTGCTTTTGAAGGTGGCAGTCGGATCTTCTTCATGTAATTCATCAACAGCTAATAGAACTGCAAGATTTGAATACATCTGCTCATATGTCATGGAGTTTATTTGATAAAGTTCAGGATGGTCAAGATAATCCTTTTTGTGTGTCAATCGTTGGTATTGTAGCTCTTGTCTCAGAATTTTTTTTCCAGAGGATTGATCATTCAGTTTCATCACTGCAGAAAGTTCTTCTATTGATGTTATGACTGACACCATATAACTTTGAATGCTTTATTAGAACATCAATCAAATCATTGGCTCATCTTTTCTTTTCCAAGGACTCAGCTACTTTCAGTTTGTGGGCTTTTTGAGACTGTCCAAGTGGCCTCCATACTGTCAAGCAGTTTATAGATTGTTTGCATGCTTTTTCTGTTGACTGAACCACTTTTTTCCCCTTTTGATTCCAACATGATGTCATCTCTAATACATTTAGCTTTGAAGAATCTATTTGAATGCTGAGCTGATTCTTCTGCAATCTTTCCAAATTTGGCAAGAGTTTGCTCAGCTTCCATGTTTTCTGTGGGCAGGTTCAATCTTTGTTCCGGAGTTAACTTGTGGATAGCGGTGGCTCTCAGGTCTGGGTTTTCATCTCCAATATTCCAATATTTTCTAGAACATTGCAACTCTAGTCCTTTAGCTGCTTCAATGCAAATACACCTTATTAAATGAAAGTCAAGTTCACTGCTTGGCACTTGTGCATCCATATTTACATGAGTCCAGGGGACATGAAATTGGGCAAGTGAATCAGAACAGAGCTTCCCTTGTTTCAGATCATTGTGCAAGCTTGGCAGAATTTCCACCCAGTGACTCTGATCTGCCCTCTCAACACAGTTCAAAAAAGGCATTGTTACCCTGAAGCAAAAGTTGGAAAGAGCTTTCAGTGCAGCTGCTATAAAATCACTTTCCAGGTATATCCTGCATGCACAGACAAGAAGATTCTTTTTGGAAGTGTGAGCAAGGTTTTTTTTAAAGTACAGAATGGAATCATACAATGATCCTGCAGAATACCCAAGTTTTTTGTACAAACTGTACAAAAAACTGGTATAACAACATCCATAACAACACACTTTTTCTGTCTCAAAAATGGCTCAAGTTGTGGCTCTCTCTTTTCTAGCATTTCTCGTATTTTTATCTTTGCCTCAATGGTAGGCAAACACTTCCTGTTCATTTCATCAAATTTTTCGCAAGTGTGGCCCTTACACAACAAATGGAGAGGAATATGACTTGATTTCAACACATTTGCAACTTCAAATTCTATCTTCAAATTTTTATTTGCTGCATCAGTCATGAATGCATCAATCATCATCCACATGTTTGTTGCTGTGTATGTACCATTGGTGGTTGCTGCTAAGCAGTGCAATGTTTCAACAATGAGTTTTACAATTTGTTCTCTATTTTCAAAAGCAAAAAACAGAGGCTGCAACCGTATCATTGGACACATCTTTGAGTCATTGTTCATGAAATTAAAAATTAGTGCAGGCCACTCATCATCAATGCGGGAACGAGAAGTTGTGTCATAATGAAGTGTTACTTTACTATGACTGGATTTGTGTATCAAACTCGTTGCAGCATCAATTTCTTGTTGCAATACTTTTTTGTGCTTGAGCTCATTCACAGCTTTGGCTTGAGGAAGAACATATTTATATTTTGTGTAATTATCAGCTGTATGTGGGTATTTACTTGCTTGCTCCATGTTTTCACCCTCTTCATTAATAGTTTCAAGTGGCTTGGGTGGTTCAAGATAATAGGTATGATTGTAAAGTTTTTCACATACAGTCTGAGCAGCCACTCTGGCCTTTGGCACAGATATTACTGATCAATAACTGACTGTTGCAATTGCATCTTTGATATTGTCAGTTGTATTTCTATTTTGTCGAAGTTGTGGTTTATCACCCAATCTGCTGTTCACCTGAATCCCACAATCAACCATGACCACCCTTTCAGCAGGTGCTCCTCTCCTGCTACTTCTCATGAATGTTTCATCAAACTCAGGATTATTGATAAAGGAATCTTCCAGCTCTGCTAACCTCTGCCGCTCTTGTTCTTCCCTCAAATTCTCTGCCCTTTCTTCCTCATACTCCTCTTCAATTTCCTTACGCCACACAAAATGGTGTAAGACAACACCTCAGACTTGCATTTAATCTTCCAGACAACACCTCTCAGAATTGCATTTAATTTCAGACAAAATTCATGCAACAAAGTGTGCTTAAACTTACCAACAGATAATTCTCCATATTTGTAACCTCATAGGGCAAATTTAGATTTTGCCCTGGCAAACCATGAAATTTATTCCAAATCCAATTTCTTTGCTATTTTTCCATTTCTTGGGATGAAATGGTGCATTTAAACAAGTTGCCACAGAAATCTATTTTTTTTGCTCTTGTAGCCCACTTTTTAAAAAACTTGTATATGATGTTTATACTTGTTTGACATAATTATTTTTATACTCTTTGCAATATGTCAATCATCCCTTTAATGCTTGTGTCATGCCTGTGACCTGGTAGGCAATTGTACTACAGTGAATATGTAAAAAAATTCTTCAATAGTAATAATAATAATAATAATAATAATAATAATAATAATAATAATAGATAGTAAGATAGTAAGAGGGATAGAATATGGGAAGAATCAACCAGAAAAAGAAAAAAAAGTAGAACAGTAAAGAAGCAGTGATACTGGCACTGATGTAGAAATAGAGATCGCTCACAGCCAGGACCATGAACTGTCCCTCATCCCACAGCCAGAAAAGGAAAATGTTACCCATGGGAATAATGGTGGAGACAAGAATAGCAGAGGTACCCTTTGCATAATAAGTGGAATAATTTTAACTGACAAAGAAAAAGAGCAAATCAACAAGCCAGATGGGATACTAAATGAGAGAAAAAGCTTATCATCAATGTGAGCCATTGATTAAAACAAACTGGATGTAAAAGTGCAAAAGATCAACAAGCTTTTGAAAAACATACAAATAGATGACATAAGCAAAATGAATGATTTGATTTATGCTGGTCCTGTGTTTGTTGCAGAAAAGTGCAACATGTTTAAGAAAAAAACTAAGAAAGCAATACCCACTTGGGAAGGTCAATTAGAACAACAAATTAGAAACCTGAATCAGGATTATAGTAGAATCAAAGCATTGATTTGAAAATAAAACTGCAAAACAAAAGCACATTGATAGAATGAGATGAAAATATCAAATGAATGAAAAGGGGAAGAACATGGTGTTGGAGACAATAAGGCAATGAATTTATAACCAAAGAAAAGATACCAAAATAGGATCAATCAATACAACCAAAACCAACTGATACAAAAATACAAAAAAATGAACAGGCAAATGGATGTGTGTGAGAAAGAGAGAGAGAGAGAGAGAGAGAGAGAGAGAGAGAGAGAGAGAGAGAGAGAGAGAATGAGAGAGAGAGCAAGCAAGAGAAACCAAATGCAGAAGAGGTGAAAAGGTTTTGGAGTGACATCTTAGATAACCCTAGATCAATTTTTCATGACAATGTTGAAGTTGTTTATATATTCACTGTGCTTAGGACTTCATAATGTTAAATCTTGTTTTTGAAAGTTATTGTTAAAGCCTAGAAATGGTGTCTGGTCATTTGTTGTAATGTTGCTTCCATAGTATCAGAGGTCCCCCTATGCCTTTTATGCTTAAAAAGACATTCATGTTTAATGCTTTATGTTTTGCATAATTTTTGTATGTTGATTCCCAATAATCTTGGGCTGTAGCTTATTAAGTGGTTTTGTTGAATGCCTACTTGGGAAATACTGCTTATAAAATGCATGAGAAAAAGGGAGTTCTATGAGCATTTGTACCAGTAAGTGAATTGCTATTAACTGTAAATGTTGTAAAGAACAGAAACATTTTTTATTGAAACACTCAAACAAAAAGGTGTCAGCAGAGACCTGGTGAAGGATAGGATAACTTGGAAGTTGATTTCAAGAAAGCATCCAACACATGTTAGTATGTAAAATGAATGGTAAACCAAATATGATGATGATGACAATGAACAGAACAATGACTTTAAGAGACTTCATGGACAATGTTTCTATCAATGAAAATGAGACTCTCGAGAAAATAGGTAACAAAGAAGCAAGTGAACTGACATGGGAATGTTTCAGATACAAAGTTCAGAACAGCAACAATTAGTTATTCAAGAATCCATTCACATGTCAGTCAAATATCTTGGCAAGGGTGATTTTAAAACTTTGAATTATTGTTTAAAGAGCTTTAACAAACATACAATTTTTCAGCTAAAGTAATTGCTGGTGAAAACACGCTTTGAAAATTTTGAAGATATTTTAAAGAGTCTCTAAATTCATTTAATCCCATTTACCTCCTCTGCCAACAAAATACTCCACTTACAAGAGTTACTTGTAAATGGGGCTGGGGTAAATGCTTCTTGGTACAAATGCCTCAAGAGAAAAGGAGCCAGCCTTTGTGACAGGTAACCTATGAAGCCATGTTGCTGCACAATAGTGATTTGCAGACAGTTCCTCTTTTGTATTACTGAAGTAAAAAGGCATGATGACTCTACAATCATGGAAAAACATTTGTTAAAACTGAACAGGAAGACAGGTACCATAATTGAAAGAGCAGCATTTATTGACAACACTATTTTCACCCTTATTATGTACATTTTGAAACAATAAAGATTGTTTTCTCCCTTCCCCCACACATCAAGGTTTCAGTAAATGGATCATGGTATTGTACCAGCCTATGAACTTAGATACATAATGAGGCAATTGTTTTTGATAAAAATTGTTACCCTGATCATACAAAAACCTTTCAGTGGGTACAATGTTTTCTCTGCTTAAATGTTTGTTGAAAACTTGAAGATCGATGGGATCTAAGTTCTGATGATTGAGGGCCATGCGCCTGAGAACAGCAATGCCAACAGGGAAGCTGAAATCATTCCAGCATTCAGAATCATGCAAGAAATAACAAGTTCTTATGTTTATTGGATAGTCTTATTGATATTGAAATACAAACCATCTGACATTTTATGGCTTATATCGAAAAGTAGTGATACCATCACCAAGCATATCATTGCAAGGAGGCAGATTGAAAAACAGAAATGCATCTCAGACTATTTCAAACCATTGTGATTTGTAGCTTCATGCACTTATTGAAAGGCACATCTAAAAACTTTATTTCCCCAGCTCAGTACTGTGACAATTTTTTATCTCTTGGGGTGGTTTTGTTGTTTTTCTGAATATCTCAAAGGATACTTATATTTTATTTCATTTCAGGGCTAGTTTTTACCGGAGGAAATGATAACCTAATCCTGGCCTACACCCTGGATTCGACAAGTAAGCATTGAATCTTAACTGTTGATAAGCTTTCTTTTCCCATTTTGGATTTTTTTTTCTCAATGTATTGATTTTTCATATAGGATATACATTGGATATCAGTCAAGGACTTCAAATATGTAAAACCAATTTTATATATAGAGTTTATTTTTTATTTCTTTTATTTTCCCTTTAATTAGCATAGTGATAGTAGTTTTCAATTAAGGTATCATGAGTTGATCCATTATTGGTTTATGTAACATGTTAAATGAAGGGTATTCGTTTAAGCCATGACAATTTTAGTCAGTAGTTGGAGATTATATATTTCATTGTACTTAATACCCAGTTGGATTTGTTTTGAAAGTTTGACCAAGTTGCAGCTGGTATTTGTAAGCCCAATTGGAACCTACCTACTTAATAGTCTGGGAACCTCCGTAGGTCTCATTGCAACATATTTTTGTGCTACTACCATTTTTAGCTTGCAGATGAATCAAATGAATGTAATTTTGAAATGTTTGTTGTAAGCTCTCAGCCCTGACTTCACAACTCTAATTTTACTTTAGAAGAATAGCCTATTAATCATTTCAGTTATTATAACCACTAAGACAGCTCTCTATTTTCAATACGTTTTTGCATAATATATTTGAATGACCATTGTTTTCCCCTCTACACTGGTGGAAGAGTCATTACCCATTCTGACTTCTATAGATGTAACTTTACCAGACGACTGCATGCAATGTTCTCATAGCTCATGTCTTCGACATAATTTGATACGTTCTTTAGAATATCACTTTTTTTGCACATTGATGATTATTCCCGTGGTCTCATCCGACTGGTCTGCCTTTGCCCCTAGCACAGATCCAGCATTAACAATAAAATTTTCACTGATCATGATTGTTGAGTACCAGACCAGTTTTCAGTTTTAGCTGGATTTATCTTGTTATGTATCTGTTTTCCACATTGATGATTATTCCTGTGGTCTCGCCTAACAGGAGAAAGAGAACTTTTACAAAGGTGGAAAAGCTATTTTGGAGTGTTTATGAATACTAAGAACCACAGGGAAGCCAGAATTAAAGAAGCAAAGAGAATTATACGTGAAGTAGGAAGGATATATAAGGATGAATTCAAGAAGGCATTAAAGAAAATGAAAACTGGAAAGGCTGTAAGTTCAGACACTGTACCTATCGAAGCATGGAAATGCCTAGGGGACGTAGGGATAGAGAAACACACGAAGCTTTTTAACAGCATCCTGTAATGTGAGGAGATGCCGACTGAACGGAGAAGGAGTGTTTTGATCCCTGTCTACAAGAACAAAAGAGATGCACAAGAGTGTAGCAACTACAGGCGCCTCAAGTTAATGAGCCCCCTCATGACGTTTTTGGAGAGGGTTTTGGATGCAATGATCAGGCAAGAGTTAGATGTCAGCCAGGAACAGTACACATTCATGCCAGGAAAGAGCACAATGGATGCGATATTTGCTTTGCGCATTCTAATGGAGAAGCACCGAGAATGACAAAAGGAATTACATTACGCATTTATAGATTTGGAAATAGCGTATGATAGGGTGCCAGGGGAAGAATTATGGTATTGCATGAGAACATTCGGAGTAGCAGAAAAGTATGTAAGGCTAGTAAAAGACATGTACAGGGACAGTGAGACAGCCATAAGAAGTGCTGCAGGTATGACTGACTGGTTCCAAGTCAGGTTTGGACTCCATCAAGGATCAGCCCTAAGCCCCTTCCTATTCGCTATAGTTATGGACCGAGTCACGGATGAAGTCCGGAGAGAAGTACCATGGACAATGCTGTTTGCCGACGACATTGTGTTGTGCAATAAGACAAGAAATGAGGCTGAAGAAGAACTAGGAAAATGGAGAGATGCCCTGGGGATGGGAATGAAAGTAAGCAGAGCAAAAACAGAATACCTGGTCTTGAATGGAAGAGAGGATGATAAGTTAAGCATGTAAGGATCAGATGTAACGAGGGCAGAAGACGTCAAATACCTGGGATCAACAGTACAGTGCGATGGAGGATGCGATATAGAAGTTGAGAAGAGAATACAAGATGGTTGGGGTGGATGGTGAAAGGTAACAAGCGTAGTATGTGACAGAAAGCTACCACCAAAAGTGAAGGGAAAAATATATGAGACGGTAGTGCGACCAGCTTTACTGTATGGGCTTGAGTCAGTAACGACAACAAAGAAGCATGAAGCAGAGTTGGAGGTTGCAGAATTGAGAATGCTGAGATGGGCACTTGGAGTCACACGCCTGGATAAAATCAGAAATGAATACATCAGAGGTACAACACATGTTTGGAGATTGAGCGAGAAGCAAAGGGAGGCAAGACTCAGATGATATGGGCATGTGATCAGAAGGGAAGAGAACTATATCGGGAGGATAATGTTAGGCATGAGTTTGCCAGCGAGGAGAAAGAGAGGAAGACCAAGGAGACGCTCCATGGGTGTAATAAAAGAGGACATGAAGGAGATAGGAGTGAGAAGAGAAGATGCTGCCGACCGCAGCAAATGGAGGTGTATGATCCGCTGTGGCGACCCCTAACAGGGAGCAGCCGAAAGATAAAGAAGAAGAAGATCTGGGGGTTATACGAAGTAGAGGCGAAAGTGGCTTTGTTGTTTAGAGGTAAAATTTCCAGCCAGATGGGTTGAATCTTTTCTTCTGTGATAGTTAATATCTTCACGAATATAATATAGTATGTCATTATGTGGTCCGTTATCACGATCTTTTCATTGAGTAATATACCACAGACATTGACTTGTCAGTTGTGTACAGTGCTGTTGATATAAGTTTCAGTAACACGAAATATTTGTATTTGTTAAGTTGAATTAGAAAGTCTTAGATTTTCCACATTTAGGAGTAAGTCATGATGATTTTGATGGACGGTTTTTATTGCCCTGACTTTAAAAAAGGATTCGAACTTAAAACTCTTACAGTCAAATCGTTCCTCCTGTTTTTCAGCATGATCATTGCAAGACGAGCATTTTAAGCGCTCTTCACCATGGAATGTTTATCAGACGAACATTTCTTTTGACAGATGTTATCACCGATAGAACAGCAAGCAGACTTTTGATGTTTTTTGACGATTTTGTAAACGTCGGTTGGGCCAAACCTATACCTCTCCAACAGTAATCACCAGCTTAAGCATCGGCCCACTCAATATTAGCTTCCTTCTGATTTTTTTTATGATTAAGACCCATACAAGGCATTAAGCCACTATGTGTGGATCTGGCAAATATTTTCATAACGTCTTCCCCTGAAAAAAACCCCAACATTTATGAAAAGATTAATTACAACGGGGAGTAACAACTGTAAAAACTGAAGGCTTTGAAAGAAACGTTAAATCATATGTAACACACTGAGGTGGTACCAGCAAGAAAAGCTCATCAGACCACTTTCAATGGTAATACCCATACAAAAACTAAGACAAACAAGTTGTCTATGAGACAAAGGTGAAAGAGTAGCGACAAGGTTTGGACATATCAAATTACACACACGTCACTGAAGTCGATCAAAAACATACGATGAAGTGACGGAGCACCTGTTGTTGTTGGTGTTATCCTTCCGTCTTCGTTAGACGATGGGCTGTGCTTGTAGCCTCTGTCATTGAATATCCCGACCTGAGAGTTTTTTAAATATTGAACAGTTGTGTTCGGTGTCTTGTTGATTCATTACTTTGATTATTCGACATTGGCATCCCGCTTCAGTCTGCGTTGCCCTGTTTGTTTCAGTTATTTTGCATCCAGTCCTAATAGTACTCTTCCATAGCGGTCTGTCATTCGTGACCTCCTTCCGTGCACTTACATTTCTCTCGATACGTACCATGCCTTGTTTGCAGACAGTTTTGAACCTGAGGTAAGCATGTCCAGTACCTCTTTCCATCAGTCACCTTCCCATACAGTGCGCCTTCGACAATGCGACCGTCCTCCATTCTGTATACGTGACCTAATCAGGCTAGCGTGCACTGTGTCAGGAAAGTATGACAGTGTTGTTTGGACCTTGTCCATCCAGAAAGTGCTCAGAATTCTCCTTAGGGACTGCAGATGGAAATGTTGACATTTTTGCCTGGAGCAGGTGGGCCAACACCCTCCAGATGTAACATCCGTACTCCGTCCAAGGACGGATGGTAGATTTATGGAGATACAAAATGTCTCCAGACGGAAGGTACTCTCTAGTGTGATGCAAAGGATTAACCTTTTTAGAAGCAGATATACCAATAAATTTAATGTAAGAACTCGAAGGAAGATGTGAAGAAAATGACAAAGCAAGCATTGAAGAGCTTACCTTAAGAGGAAATACATTGTAACTAGGACTAAAATTAAAATTATTGCCCATGAATATTGGACAGAGATAAGAATTTGGCTTTTAGTTCAATTACATCAGTTGCGTTTTTGCCGCATTGAAAGAAACCAGCAACCTCGTTTTCCATTCTCGGACACTATTTTTATAAAGCCACATACAAATACTTACATTTTTACTTATCCTTTTAAAGCTTTCTTGTCTTGTTTTCCATAAGGTGGGATAGGCAACGATCATCCTCTATCTATTTATCTATTTGTATATGTTCCTGCAGAAATACAATTAATGAAAAGTTACCTTTTTAAAAAGAGCTATGCGTTTCGTTTGACAAAAACAACATGCAGTCGTCGCAATACTATCCAAGGTCACCTTTGTTTTTGAGGTATAAATTGCATCAGAGCTTGATACATTCTCCATTATTTTTTCTGTTTGGTAATTACTGCATTCCTGAACTAATGTAACATATTGGCTTGATGTTTTTCTGAAATACCCTTGGTTTTCAGCACCAATCATGCAATTGGAAGGGCATACTGGTACAGTCTGCAGTCTGTCTGCTGGGAAATTTGGAACCTTGATGTCAGGATCGTGGGATAAGTAAGCTCATAATATGTATATGTATATTTATACATTTAGTGAATTCTTGTTAGCTCCATGAAAGAAATGTGTAGAGAGCAGTTTACATCAAGCTAGGCATAAAAAAGTAAGTCAGTGATCAATTTTTTAATTTTGGTTTTTCAAAACTGTATTTTGCACAGTGTATCCCAGCAGTTTAAGTAAATTGACCACTTTTTCACCCATTTTCATCCTGCCTCATCCTGCAACATAATTTTGTTATCTGTAATATATCATATTAGCTCTCTAATTTTAGTAGATTTGATTTTGTGCTGATCATTGTTGCAAAGAAATATGTAAATAACGTGTCTTGTGTGGCTTACAACCAAGAGGATTGAGGAAAATAGCCTCGCTTTTATCCAAAACATACGCGACCAACATATTTCAAATTCTGTTTTCTAACTTAGTGAAGCGGGCATGGGCATCGACTTGTTTATTTCTTTAATCTTTATTGTGATTTGTTTGCCAATTAGTATTGACCCGAACTGCTTTCGTTTCGTATGCGTCTGGTGATAACTGCACTGCTTCATTTCATCATACTTTATTAACTGGAGCTTGGAAGCCACGCGTCATTCACTAATTTCATCACGCTAAAGTTTCAGCTCCATCTTGCCTTTGCTCTGACAGCTGGATGTAATCAATTCCTGTATTAACTACTATAAATATTGTCCTGGAGAAATGTATGAACAATTTTTTTAATTGTCTGTTGTTGCACATAAGGATAGTGTTTCCTTCGACTTACTTTGAAGTTACTCTATGTTTGCATTGATTTGCCTCTCGACTCCTGCTTTAGTTTAAATTTGTCTCTTTTAATTGGATATCACAAACCTGAGTTTTTGTTGCTAGTATCACCCCAGTTGTCATGTAAGGAATGTCTTCATAATTACTGAGTTGCTATGTTAAAGCTTCATCTTCCTGTGATCACATAAAATTTCAGTTTTAATTGCTTTTTCCAGGAGCTTTATGTACTTTTCTACTGGATCAGATACTATTATTGTGATCTTTTAAAATTGTTTCAAATTTCAGTAATTTTCATTCATAAGCTTCCTGTATCTATACAGAATTCATAAAAATGAAAAGATAACAGGATATCAATATATAAATAATAGCAAGATGGTACTTAGCAAAAGTGAAGGACACTGTGAACCATTTTAATACATAAATAAAGAGAACTGCCTTTTTAATGACATATTACAAAGAATTAATGGGTTTTGAAATGTTCGTTTCAATGAGTCAGAATGTAAAAATTATAACAGGCCACTGTCGATTAATGTACCAAACTAATGCACACCACACAATCTATGCGGACCCTATCATAATCTCTAGGGTAATCTTCTGTATGTTACTTCATTTTTACCTATAGAAATCAAACGCAAACAACTGGTAAAGTTAAATATATTGCTAAAAGTATAATACCGTAAACTTGTAATAATTTCAGCATTTGAATTAATCTTCCATAAAGAAGATCCACCTTAGAGAATTTTTGTTTTTGCAAAGAAGCTAATAACAATTCATGGTATAGCTAAAGTACAAGCTTAAGAAGAGATATAAGTAGTTAAAACCTGGCCTTCTCTGACTTTGAAACAAGGGATTGAAACATTTAAAAATGAAAAATGGGATAGATATTAAGAAGGAAGACCTAGAATAAGTAAACACTGAACTGTTGAATAGAAATTCTAGGTCGACTCTCCATTTAGCTCACTAATTGTTGGTGATGGTGGTTACTAAAAGTGTTTTTTACTGGTTTTGTTAAGGATTGCTTGGTTAGCTAAGAGACATTATTGATTACATATTTCGTTTTTGTTTCAAGGAGTAAAAAGGTAGTTGTTTTCCAAAGTTATTTCGCAAAAAATGCAGATCTTTGCTGGTACTTGTGATGAAAAATAACCTAATAATGAAAAATATGCACTTTTAACTAAGGTTTATATACATGTGTGCTGGACTGAATAACTTTCAGAGCAGCTTTGGTTTTGCTTTGCTTCGACATCTAGTTATTTTCATATTCTTACGATCACAACGTTTTGCCCCCCCCCCCCCAAACCTTTGTAGGACTGCAAGAATTTGGATCAATGACAAGTCGGTTATGGAACTCAAAGGCCACGCGGCAGCAGTATGGGCGGTACAGATGATGCCGGATCAAGGAATTATGCTTACAGGTACTAAAGAAGTAAGGTATTCAGAGTATTTTACGGTGCTTTATTCTTCTGTTTCAGTCATTTTTTTTTCGTTAACTTGCATGGTTTTATGTAACACTTGTATGTATTAATATATGGTTTATTTGAAGATAGTTCTTTGTTTCTTTCAAATTATTTCAATCTTGTGAGCATTGATAATGTAAGTCAGTGCGATATGTCGAGTTTGCGGGATCTTTGATTTCACCTGTAACATTTTGCGATTTTTCCAAGGCCCTCGCACACCTTCCTTTACCATATTCGGTTTCGAGCAGGGTATGTGCAGTTTCTCTTTCGCCATTGTGAATCTGGAAGTTGTGTCTTGCCCACCGAAATCTACCCTCTTGATTCTTACAGTATCTGTTATCAAATCTTAATTGTTACTTTTGCGGGATTAGTAAATTTGTTTGTTTCGTAACAGGTATTCGAACAATGGCCCAATGCAGGCCACAAAACGTTAGATGTGTTATACTCAAGTGAATACAAGTTATTGTGGATTTTCTTTTGATGTTCTTTTCTTTTACTGCATGAGATGAAAAAACATCATAAAGCGCCATAGTACCCCGAAGATTTATGGTAATAGGTTATCATTTGTGTATACATTCTATTCTTTCTGCTTATATCGCCTATTTATTATTTTGTTAGATGTTTATTCAACATATATTTGTTTGTTTTGTAGTTTTTGAGATTGTATCTGTTATAATATGCTGTTAGGGTCTGCTGACAAGTCAATCAAGCTTTGGAAAGCCAATCATTGTGAGAGAACTTTTCACGGACACAAAGACTGTGTTCGGGGGATTGCAGTTTTTTCATCTTTTGAATTCTTGTCATGTTCAAATGACAGGTAACATTTTATTTTCTATTGTTAACAAGTAACACTTAATACCAATTATGACGCTTTGATAAAGTAAGTTATTGTTTACCCTTACAATGCCTCGATTACGATGGAAATAGAAATATCACTTTACGTCTTCCTCACTTTTTGTTTCTTTTCAATCACTGTTATACCGACCTCATAACTTTTTCCACAGGATTGCCAATTTTAACGTGTGGTGGTTCATATTAATGTTTTTTAGTGTTACTTGTTGGTTGGACATTTTCTGTAGCCCATTCTTCCTACAAACATAGTTTGGTGTTGATGCCCAAAAGTGAAGTAAAACTTTTTAGGCCATGCTTTATGCAATGACTGACTGATATTTGAGCTAGATGTGCTTCTTAGTATAGGTTCAACGATGTCCACGTATTGAATTTTTGTGACATTTTCCATTAGCTCCAATTCTTCGATTTCATTTTTTATAAATATTAACAATTCGTTATCAAAAAGACAGGAATTTTATTGAAAAGTTGGAAAAAGATTAGATAGTTAGAATTACTTCATCACAGGTGTGTCAAACAACAGAATCCAAATTTTTACTCAAAGATTTCCATCCTATAATTTGCTTTGTTTTTATTTGCATTTGTAGTACTGTAAGAAGATGGGCAATATCCGGGGAATGCCTTCAAGTATACGAGGGACATTCAAGTTTTGTCTACTGGTATTTCTTATATAATTTTTCGTATAATTATGCGTAATTCAAATACTTTGCTTGGTTGTGATTGTTGTAATTTTGGACTTGGTTATGTAATAGAACTTTTATTCAAACTATCCAAGACATTAACAACATTATTTACTGAAAATCGTAAAGATAACCGATGCTGAACAAGAGAAATAATCAGTAAAAGCTCAGTAATATATTGGTCTTTTTCTTTCATTTGACAGGTTCTTCTTTCTTTGCTGCGCTCTTTTTTATCCCTAAACAAAGTAACATAGGAAGATGCAAATCTGGCCCTAATAGCAGTACTCTGCTTTTGCTAAAACGTTTTACCATTGCGATGGAAAAAAAATATTTTTAAGTATTCTGCTAAGATCAACAAAGACCTAGTAGAAACTGATGTTTCCTCTCTGCTATCTAGTGCTTTTTTTCATGACTGTCACCCCACCTTCATAATGAGTGCTGGGATGGAGAGCAGTAAGATCAATTACATAAAATAGCACTCTCTGGCGGCGGTGGTAAGTCACTAAGTTTATTGACCAAATTATTTGTTTCCTTGATGAACGACCTAACTTCCTTAGCAAACGGTTGTAAGTGAAATTCTAAAAAAGAAGTTCTTTCAGTCAAATACCCACACTTTGATATAATTGGGCTTCCAGGGACAGAAAATGGCCGATTATGAACTTTGGGCAATAAATAAAATCTACCTAGCCTGGGATCGTCAATTATAACACAACCTAATGTTTTATCATCAGTTTTCTTTTTCTCTCAAATATTATTCTGTGCATTAAATATAAACTTTTTGAAACCCGGCAAAGGGTCTTGATCAAATTTTTCACTAACCTCAGATTCAGAGAGCTGACTTTTCCCAACTTTAAGATTGTCCTTTCTTTGATCCTTTGTCAACCGGCTTAATAACAGTAGAGTCATGACTCGTTGTTTTTGTATTAGAGAGATTGCGCTAAAGATTTAATTACACATTAATGTTCTTATTGTAAATAAATTGATTTTTATAAATCCTGTTGCAAGAGCAGCCAGTTTTAGTCTCAAGAAGAAATATCATATCGTTACCATGTGACGAATAGTGTATTGTTTTAGAGTTTTAAGAGAGAGAGAGCGAGAGAGAGAGAGAGAAGCAGAGACAAACAGAGAGACAGAAGAGAGAGGTAGCCAGAGGCAGAGGCAGAAACAGAGAGGGTGGGACTAAAGGAAGGGATTGTGTTTGGTTAGCGCTTAATCGGGTTTAGGAGAGCAAGTCACGGCAGGATATGTTGGAAGATGAAATAGAGTCCTTCTACAAAAACCTCGTTGAAATGTTGAACTTAAAAAATGTCATAAATCTTTGTAAATACGGTATAAATTGGTTTTTGTGTGTTGCATGTAAATCTGTTGTGGACACTATATGTTGTAATGGACATGAATTCCTATTGACTACGAATTTGATTTTTGGATATAATGAAGTTTGGATAAAATTATAGTGGTGTTAACTATTATTCTGTTATCCTTTTAGCATAACTGTAATACCAAATGAAGATGGAACGATAAAGAATTTTGCTACGTCTGGTGAGGACCGAACAGTTCGCATCTGGAGTGGTAAGTCATTTAGGTAGTAATACAGCTTTTATTTCAAAGTTTATTTTTAAACTTGAAAAGGAGAATTTAAAACGGTATTTTGTATTCCCAGGGTGATCAACTTTTTTCATTTATCATTTATTACCGTAATACTTAAATTTTAGGTGAAAAATGTGAACAGTCATTGGTGTTACCCTGCCAGTCAGTTTGGACAGTTGCAGCATTAGCAAATGGTGATTTGATAGTCGGTTCCAGGTAAGAATTTTTCACAATCCATTCGCATATTCTTTTTGAGAATGGCTCATACACCTTTGGTTTTCTTCTCTTTACCCTGAACTGTGCAAATTCCATTCACGGGCATTCTTCTTAGATCACTCTTAATCGGTTTACCCTTAAACTCTGGGCTGGGAATTTTCAAACAAATGTTATAGAGGACTGCATTGTATTAGAGTAAAAGTCGTAGAATATTTGTCATGGTATATAGTGTTTTCTTCTTCAATTTCGTCAATTTCGTGCATAGAAACCAAACTCCTTTAGAAAGAAAAATTCAAGAGCTACAACAAACGAGTTCGAAGATACGTGATCAAAATATAGAATAATAAGCTACGGGAGATTCCTTAACACCAGTGCTGTTTTTGTCAGGTATATTTTCCCGTAATGTTATCGCTTTGCAAAAGTTATTATAATATTGATCGACTCACCCATCTTGTTTATCCAGCCGTTTTCAACTAGCAATAGAAAATCGTTGTTTGAATTAACTTCGAATAATAAGATCTGTAGCGACGTCGCAGATGTATATCAATGGAGGGTTGTAGCAGTTTGTAATAATGAATGAATATAAAGCGTTTTTGCTCAGTGACATGCAGCTTTTACAAGATCAGATTTGACCAGAGTTTACGATGTACAAGAATTTTCTGTATTAGTCTGTGAGTGTTAAAATACTAACACTCATATATAACCAAAATATAGTCAAAGTTACAGTGTCAGCTTTTCTTTACTTTTATAGTGATGGAAATGCTCGAGTATTTACTTCGAATACAGACAGAATTGGTTCGGATCAACTCATCAAGGTAAATTTTTAAATTTTATTTTGAAAGTCTCTAATATCACATAAAATCTCAGAGAATGAGAGATATCCATAAATTAAGACTCGTTAAATAGGTTTTAGAAATAAGCATTCAATTTGGTGTAAATTTGGTGGAGCTGTTCTCTCCAAGCTTACGATACTAAGCTATAAACTTTCATCCAATAAATACGCTCTACTACTTGTACAACCTCACAAGCCAGTAATAAACAGTTGGAGACAAACAGCACATAGCACTTACTAGGATTATAAAGATACTGACTACTAGACTGTGGAAAGGTGAACAGAAGGCGGTAAATGTGCCCTAATACACAATCCAGCCTACCAAAATAATTCAATAGTTACCAATGGAAATTGTGTTAAAATCCCGAGACGTCTTCACATTACAATTGATTGCCAATAACTGTACAAAACTAGTCTGTGCAAAACCTTGCATTACTCAATAGCCCGCACTGCCCAATCAAAGTACCTGTAAACTTCACTGATGTAATCAAGGGTACCATTCAGACAGCGTTTTAATCTGAAGAAAGTTTAGTGCCTTGACACACAGGAGTAGGAGAGCTTGGAGAGCTATTAGCAATTATACCTTATCAGACTAGTTTAGTAACTCCTAACCACGTCGCTCAGCAACCTTTTTTAAAAGTTGTGATTATGGTAGCAAAGAAAATACTGTTAGTATTTTGGACAAAAACAACAACAGCAGTCATCATTTTCGTTCTCAGTTCAAGAATTTGAAATAGTAGTAAGCTTACTAAAATATAACAGATCAGCAGGTGTTCCGAGTGTATTTAACAGATAAAACATTATGGATCAGCGACTGGAATCGGACGTTAAATCTGGCGAATTCCCGTATACAAGATAACAATATACCAATTCTATGAAAACTCCCAAACGTTATCTTTAATCCTGAAACCAATAAAAGACGCTTCTGTCCGCAAAAGGTACCGGCCTTTGCCACTTCTCCTTCATTTATGCAAACTATACGAGCGCCTAATTGTTAACCGAGTATCAAGTAATTGAAGAGAAGCTAATTAATATACGAGCTGGCTTCAGAACACACAAATCATGCACAGGACAGTTGTTTAATTAACATAGTATGTAGGAGATGGATTTCACCGAGGCTTAAAACAGTTTGTGCTTTCGTTGATCTTTCTGCAGCTTATGATAATGTTAACTATAAAAGACTAATTCATGACTTTTTACTGGAGAAAGATAGACGAAGATGAGAAACTGCAAAATATTTCGCAATGGCATATCAAACCGAACGTTCTATATGGAACGTCATCCAGAAAACAGTGAAAAGAGACGGCTGAATATTGGGCTGCCACAAAGTATTGTTCTGTAGCAAAATCTGTGGAATGTATATGCAGATGATCAGTAGCTTCATAATAATGCTCGAAACTTTATTGATGTTATTGATGGTTATCAGGTCCCATTACCTGTTTTCAAATTCCTTTCAAAAGCGCATTTCCTTTATTTTCACAAAACTTTCAAGAGATTTGATGTCTCCACATTTAAAACAATCCAGTGCATCTTCTTTCTCTTTGTAGGTTGGTGTTAAAATGCCTGCTCGGTAGTCTTTTCGTATAATTTACTCCCTCCACATTTGATCGAGTACCTATGGTATACACTTGTCCTTCGTCTTCTAATACTTTAATTTAAACATTTAATTTCTCAGTTCTGTTGAAGCTGCTGCATTTTCATTCTTTCAGGTACCAGTTGCTTTCTTCATCCCCTCATTTGTAGTAATAAAAAGTACACCTACTATTTTTGAACATATTCAATATTGATATTTAATTTATACCTCTTCTTCACTTTGAATATTGCACGACTTTATCCTTGATTGAATTGCTTTCCCTTCCATATTCTTTTGTTTCATACAGTTGTAAAGATGCTTTTTCGATACTCAGCTACTTTTAAATCCTTGCACGATCGACGATATCTTTCAGCTTTTGGTACTACATTTTTTCATACCTCGTCATATGGTTTGCAGAGTTCCACTTATTCTTCTTGAATTTTACAGAAACTACTTTCCCTCCCTCCATTAATACAGTCTTCACATCATCTGGCGAACACTTAATGTATTGTTTTGTTAGGTTTATCCTTTTCTGACCATAGTTTGGTTTTTCTCATTCATTCTCTTTATGATCAAATGTCTTCTGGATTCTTTCTTCTTCGTCACTGTCACTTTAAACCTCACAGCTTAGTCCTTGTTGTTAAGCTTCCATCTGTTTTTTTCCACAGGGTTGGTGCTTGTTACTTCCTTTCCCATTCAAAAGCCCATTATGATTAGGGTGCTATACTGCCCCGTGGTATCGAGATTATCATGCAACCTTTTGATTCCTGTTCTATCACTCTTCAAGAGAAAAAAGCAGTTAGTCAGAGTTGCTTCCAATTATGTATGCTGTTTTATTTTGCTTTTCTCTTGACATCTTCTGTTAGCAAAGCACAAATCTCGTTCCTTTGCAGTTTCCAGAATTCTTAGCCCATTTTGATTATAATCACCATGATCTTTACCAGCACCATGACCATCAGACCTCTTTCAAAGTCATCTTCTCTGTCTTATGGTCTGATCTATCACTTCTTCTTACTAATTCTTACTACATACATTCCTTTTATGTATTTGCTATAGAATATTCCAACACTACGTTTTTATTTCTCTTACCATAAACCAGTTTGTTATCATGTCTTTCTTCTATTGCCATTCCTGATGCTTCTACTGTTCTCTATCTTTCTTAGCTGCATTCAAAAATTTCAAGAGATGGCTCTGCACATGGGTTCTAGGGTACACCCTACCTATTTGTTTCAAGTTGTAAAGATTCATTGAAAATCATTCGAATAGTAAGGGCAGACGACAGTACAGTTTTAAGCGGCACACATAGCCTGTTGATGGTGTGCAACAATATTTTAAGATTCAGATGAAATTGATTCAACGTCAACTCTTTGACATAACATGAACGGGTTGTGTTAGCAAACCTGGAAGTTAACCGTCTTCACGTTATAGAGGCGTGCACAATGTACCACATTGAAAACGTATTAATCTCTAAGGGAACTTTAGGTAGTTGTTACGTTGTTTATATTTGAAAAATGCCCCAATGGATATTACCTCACGACATTTTCAAAATAATACACAGTACAATTTTTAGTCGTTTTTCATACGAAGTCTACACAAATTCCACCCTGAGATCTTGGGTATCGAGCCAAGTGTGTAAATGAATATTAACAGGGCAACTTGGGCCGAACAGGGTGCCAGCTAACAGGTATACATATAAGAAGGAAATTGGTGCTTCAATCCCAGTGAAGGTCATTAAGTCTCAAAAAATCAATTTTTTTGAAGTAATAGTAATCCCATTTTCTTCATTACTGGTTACACAATTTTCTCTTTCAGAAGCAGAATGAGTGATATGTTGGACCATTACCTCAGAAAATTGATTGTATTAGTTACCATGGCATCTTTCTGCAAAAGAAAGTCAGTTAAAAAGTGACCTCTAAAACTAAAAAAAAGGAAAATTTCCAGTAATACCTTGTTCCTTTTTACCCGACTGTTCCTTATTGCCAGATATATTTTACAGTGTTATTAGAGCAAGAAGCCCTTTTTATTTTTTTGTGTTCTTTGACGTATGAACACTCTGCACTGTGAAGTTTAAAGTGAAGTAGTACATATTTTTCACTACGATCAATAACATGGTGATAATAGTGAGAGAGAGATAGATAGATAGATAGATAGATAGATAGATAGATAGATAGAGAGACAGACAGACAGACAGACAGACACACACACACACACACACACACACACACACACACACACAAAGAAGGCAGAGAACCCAAACACACACCACAGGGGGAGACAAGAGAAAGAAACACACNGTTATTAGAGCAAGAAGCCCTTTTTATTTTTTTGTGTTCTTTGACTTATGAACACTCTGCACTGTGAAGTTTAAAGTGAAGTAGTACATATTTTTCACTACGATCAATAACATGGTGATAATAGTGAGAGAGAGATAGATAGATAGATAGATAGATAGATAGATAGATAGAGAGACAGACAGACAGACAGACAGACACACACACACACACACACACACACACACACACACACACACAGAGAGGCAGAGACAGAGACACACACGCACGGAGAGGGAAGTTTAAAGGAACAAACCTTGTTTCATGAGCCATTTTATCATTATTAGTACATTTTAAGGCTTTTAACGATTTTCATTCCTATCGTAAGGAACTATAGTGTTTGAATTTTCGCACTGATATTCTACTTTTATTCCTTTTATGTTAAGGAATTCGAAGAGGAAGTTGCAAACCAAGCTATCCCAGCAGCTACAAGGTAAATCACTAACCATTTACGGATAAACTTTTTTTTACTTCTGCAGGGTCAAATTGCAAAGTGGCGATTGATAACACCATTTGCAAAGTTTTAAGCAAGGCAGCATAGCAGTTGTATACGCAATGGGATGTCATTTCTACTATTTTCTCTGTTAGAACTGAGCATGTTTGTACAATGTATTTCAACTGAGCCCAAGATGATAACAATTAAAAAGGCACGCAGCGGAGTACTAGCCGTTTAGATCATTGCCAGGCCTTTTCATTCTTATCTTGTAAGAATAACATTGAACAACATTTTTCCAAAAGTTTTCTGCAATTTTAATATCTTATTGATTTTCTGGGCAATTTGGGGGTACTGATTGCGAATCTGGAAGAAAAAATTATATCTATGGTGTGGTTTTCGTGTTATGCAATAATGTTGAAATTACGTAATGACACATTTTAGCCATATGTTGACATATTGCCTTGGGGGTTGTGAGATGCTCAAAGTGCCTACGGATGTTCTATTCAATGCTTATGCCGTTTACATTAGCGACATCTAGCGGTCGATACGTAAACTTGATGTTCGTTGACAGTCGTCGTTCGTGTAAACATACGTTTCGATGAAACATGTACATTTACGTGTACAATACATGCCTAAATATATTGAATTCAAACTTTGTCTTTAAAAAATCACCATTTGTAAATGCAAATCAAGATACAAAGTAGTACAACATTATACAAACTAATGTTGTAATAATTATAGGCATTAATCATACATCGATAGCCGGTTGCAGCATGTACAGTACGAGGATATAATTCAAGAAAAAGTCAAAGTTTGAATGGCTTGCTTTTCGGCTGTGGACCCCAGTGGTTTCCCGTTGTAGGAGCCAGCAGTAATCGCCCAACATTGCAGGATCCCAGCGGCCTTGATAGCGATGGTCGTCACTGACTGCGCCAAAGTTGTCAGGGAAAAGGTCTAGATGAGAGTGCAAGTAGTGGAGTTTCAATGACATACGGAACCCCATTTTCTTGTAATCTTGGAGAAGATTATTGATAAGTTTCACATAGTTCTCTGACTTCGTATTGCCAAAGAAGTTAGGAATCGCAGCCTTGAAGGACATCCAGGCTCTCACCTCCTTCGGAGCTAGGAGCTTTGTGAATTTTTTCCACGATCAGACCTCTAATCTGGAGCCCAATAAATATTCCCGCTTTCACCTTCGCTTTACTGATCTTAGGGAACTTTTCTCCTATGTACTTGAATCCTTTGCTCTCCTTATCCATTGCTTTAACAAACTGTTTCATCAAACCCAGTTTGATATGTAATGAAGGGATTAGAACACGTTCTGGTTCCACGAGCGGCTTGGCTTTTACGTTCTGCTTTCCAGGCACGAGGGATTCTCGCTGTGGCCAGTTCTTTTTCTTGTAATTCTGGTCGTCAGATCGACTATCTCAAAGGCAGAGGAAACAGCTGTACTTCGTGTATCCACCCTGAAGGCCCAGCAGTAGTCCGATTACCTTGAAATCGCCACATATGGCCCACTTGTGCTGCTGGTACTTTATGAAGTCGAGGACAATCTGCATCGTGTCGTACGTTTACTTTATGCGAACAGCATGCGCGATAGGAATACTTGGACTTACATTCCCGTTGTGGAGCAGCACAGCTTTCAAACTCGTGACCGAAGAATCAATGAACAATCGCCTGGCTTCTGGAATATACTCGATATATATCGTGCTCATCAGTCCAACAAGGTCGACACAGTGACATACAGAGTTTGTCATTGAGAAGAACTTGGCTAATTCTTAGTTGCGTGTGCGAAACGCAGTTATCCGCGTTGCGTGGTCCAGCATGTTCCAGTCATTGAGCTGTGATGAAAGTATTTCTGATCGCTGCTTGGAAAGCATAAAACCACGCGCGAGGCTATTGCGTTATGAAGTGTACCTTGCTGTCAGGGGCTTCATAGCTGGATCCAGATGGAGAATTGCTGGGGTCGGGGGTTGAATGTTGAGTGGCCTCCATTTGTTTGGAGCAAGGTACCGGCAGGTGATCATCATGTGGCACTGGTCGAGTGGGAGACCTAACTACTGCATAGCTCGCGACTCTCCTCACTTTCCCGATTCCATGGGTAAACTGAGCCAAACAAAAATAACAATCTGATATTTCAGTTGGCTCACGCCAGGTCATAGGTACAGCGAAGGGCGTCTTCTTCCTGTCTCCCTTCGCTCAGTGATGCAATCCACTAAAGCATCAGACACAACAATTTCGAGGAGTACATGTCTTATCCAGGTCTGGCTTGCAGTCAAAGTATTTTTCATAGGCACTGATACTAACATTGGAAAACTTCCTACTCGAGATACCATGGCATAATTTCCGCAAATGTTGCAAAAGTTATCTGGTGAGTTTTTGCACGAACGATGAGTTTTACGTGGCATTTTTAAGCGAGAAAGAGTTCAATGCAATTAGGATGGCTTTCAAACCACTGGCAAAGGAAGTAATGGACTATCACCAGTCCCCTATAGTCTACTAGTATAATTACTGTACACGTAGCTTCAACACTAACGAAACATTGGCACAAAGTTGTGTAAATATTCCACGCTGTTCACAGTACCATATTTACGCAGTCAATATTCTACAACGTTCATTGAATTAGGAAGGGCAAATAAACAAACAATAGCATTGCACACATTAAGAACTGCACAATAATGAGCATCTAATAATGTCGGTTACGTAATATTGGAAACATTGAAAATAGCTGTAAAAAAATCCAATCCATATATTTTTTAAAATGCCATATTCGTAATCAGAGCCCTCGATATGCCTGGAAAATATCTGCATGAAAATCGCATTTTGATTGTTGTTCAGTGTAATATGGCACTTTTAAAACATAATTAAACTTTTGGAAACTTTCCTATCTTTTTGTTATCCCCATTTAGCATGGACTTGGGTGACATAAAAGTTGATCAGCTGCCTGGACCCGAAGTTCTGTTAAGACCAGGTAAATATTATATTGTACATTTGATATGTTGACTATCATGAAAAGGCAAAAATTTGATTACACCCCTTGATATCCTGTACGCCCATATCTTGCATATCATATAATTAGGATATTAGCGTTTCATTCATTCAATTCAGTTACTTTGAAATATTTTTCACACTTCTCACAGTGTTACAGTTTTTACTCTGTCACTACGTATATCACCCCACTTGTCATCATATTTTTCAACCAGTTAAGCTCATTGGTACCTATTGCATTTAATTTCTTTCTTGCTTTCTTTTCTTTCTTTCATTCTTTTATAACGAATATTTATACACGATTACAGCTTCAAAAATAAAATTTCTGAACAAAGAACAGTCCTTTGTCTACTCTCTGTCTAATATTATCGAAAAACGCAGTAGCAGCAAGTTAGTTAGGTCGAGTAGTCCGGAAACCATATTGTGACGATGTTAGCAGTTTATGTGACTCCAGATGATACATCCATTGTTTCTGTACTGCTCTTCCCAGCACTTGTGACATAATTGGTAAAAATGAGATGGGTCTATTGTTCGCCTTAAGGTGTTTACGTCCTCACTTGTCAACAGGCTTGACTCTTGCCTCCTTCCAGTGAGATGGTACTATTCGAGCTGCCAGAAACAGGTTCCTACTGTGGCTGAGCGAAAATGAGGTGACGGAGGCTATATCCATTACTATGCCTGCTGGAAGACTGTTATTTCCGGTAGCTTTTTGTTTAAAGCCGAACAAAGTCAAAAGTTTTTTTGAAAGAAAATTTACGTTTACATCGCCAGTGGAAATACCTTCTTTTGGAGATTCGATTACTGAGGACAGCATATCCACAAACTTGGCATTAAAAGTTGTTGTATGTATCAGGGGGGATACACAATATACAAATGAGATAGCTCTTCGATTTTGGTGGAAATATTTCTAACCATAAACATTCAATAGTATCTTCTTTCATATGTTCTCTCCTTTTCCAGTTGATACCCTTCAAAATTTAAGCAGCAACTCCACCACCTTTTCCAGACATACGTGGTAAGACAAACCCCGGAATACCAAAAATCGAATTTATATCAGTCCTTTTTATTTGCGTTTCATTAAGAGTTAGAAGTGCTACGTTTTTAATAATTGTATAAATTCCACAACACTTTCGATCTTTGTAAATTAGCCTAAGAAATCCAGTAATTCCCAGTGTCAAGCTAAAACCGTCAAAAACTGCATTAAACAATTGGCAGCAAAGCACGAAACCAGGCTCGTCTTCGTGCAGCCTTGAATTACCCTGCCTTACCACGTCACCATAGAAATACTTCCGTACAAGTCGATGAACGTAAGTAGGTCAAACTCGGAGTAAATGGCCTACTGATATTATCAAATGTAACTTGAACGTGAAGAGTAACCATCCAATTTTAATACAAATTTCTTGAGTACAGGTTTAAAAAATGGAGTAGAAAAGACACGTCCCAAGTGAGCACACATGTATTGTCATTTTTATTACTAATAGTATCATTTTCGTGCCGCTACCATTTTCCAGTTATTACAGTTACTTGTTTCATAGCTAGTTGGGTTTTTTTTTTGCATGGGTGGACAACAATAACTAGACCGTGGACTCACATATACACATTCTTTCTGCTACTTGCTGTCTTTTTCTTCCTCTGTGTGTGTGTTTGTTTGTGTGTGTGTGTGTGTGTGTGTTTGTGTGTGTGTCGGGGTTGAAGACCAAACAGCTAAGCGTCAGGAATTGCAACCTTATTCAAAAAGGCTTTTGGAAGCGGAAGAGAATACTGAATAGGTAGCAATTGCCACCGAGTGCATTAAGTTTCTCTTATTGGCAAAAACCTAATCAAACAGGGGAATAAGCATGGCTAAAATCCGCCCTTGTTAATATGGTATGATCTGTGTTCAGTTGTACTAAGCTGTGTTAAGCAGTTACCTTCACATGAAAATGGATATGATACAGCCACAAAGTATGGATTTTGCCGGGTTCTTGGGCGATTGCCAATTGCTGTTCAAATAGATTTTTGAAACTGCAAGCTTTACCAACACTATGTATACAAGTGAAACAGAAATCTGTGGAGGAAGTCACACTACCTCATCGAAGAAGAATCTTAACTGCAACATTGATGTGATAAACTGAAAATTGAATAAGATATACATGAAACGATATACTTGGCTTGAAGCTATAGTTGTAAGCCAGAAGCTGATATTAGTGCAAAGGGCTTTTATGATGGCCTGTTATCTGGAAATACATCTATACAGATGTTGTTTATGTGTGTTTATGTTTGATTGTGTTTTTATCCTGTCTTTCCGGCTTTCATGACAGAGCAGCTAAACATCGGAGGCAAAAATTGTCCCAGTGTGGTGACTTAACTAGGGACTAATGTGAGTAGAAGGCAGAGCCCTTTAGAGGCATTTGGAACCTTGGAGGCAAAAAAAGGATCAATTTTCTTGTTTGGCACTCGGGATTTGTGCTTTCTTGTTGACGTCCGAATAAGTTGCTAAACAATGCAGAGCATGTTTTCTAGTTATTTATAATAACGTTGATACCAATTGTAGATGTTGGCAAATAAAAAGTTTATTGCTGTTTACAGGTGACAGAAACGAACAGACAAAGTTAATTAAGCGGTCCGGAATTATAGAAGCACACCAGGTATGTGAGTGCAATGGCTTTCTAACTCATTATAATTTGTAGCAAATGACGCTAAAATTTAATAAATTGGTAACCTCAGATAAGCATACATTAAAGAAAGGAGGCATTACAATCTCTTTTCGACCTACAATGTTGAGTTCTCATAAATAGCTATTGTTAGTGGACTTGCATGCAAGATTATATTAGAAGTTGGAATAATGATGTTGTGATTTTAGCACACACATTTTAAAAGTATTGACTTAAAGGATCTTTACCCAAGCTATGCATGTTATTACGACAGTTGGTAAATGGGGAAGTAGTGATCGTGAATCCCCTAGGTGTCAAGCTGCTCATCCATCACCTCGACATAGTAAAACTGTAACTAGTGTAATTTCTTTACTATTACCTGTTTATCTTGTCATATAGCCTTTAGAATTGTATGTGACTATGTAAGACCTACATTCTTTTGGTTGATCCGTGTAAAATAAAGTAAAACCAAGTAGATAAGTCTACGTATTCTTAGAAATAAAGCCACGGGCAAATTACTCTTGATTCTTTTGCTTTTGTAATGTAGTGGGATGAAAATGGACAAAGATGGCAAAAGGTTAGTTTTTATTTCGGAAATGTAAAGTTAAAGTATATTGTGCAAATGATGTTAGGGTTCTGAGTTTTAGATTTATATTTTCAGTCCGTTAAAGTGATATTTTGTATTTTTGTATTTATTTATTGTATATTTTTGTTGGTCGTTGATGTCAGCGATTCGTTTTCTGAAAGCCATTCGTTTGTCATTGGTTGTAAGGTTATGCTGAGGATGGACAGGCGCACTATGAAGAAGATGTAAATGGAGGTTGATAATAGGCAGAAATGGGGAGAAAGAAATTTGAACCATAAGAAGTTGTTGGTCTAGATTGGATTGGGTGAGGTGGGGGAGTAGATTTTGTACGGAATCTCCTTCGCAGACACTAAGGGAGCAAAAGCCGGTTTGATCAGGAAATTGAATTTACTTTTACTTCCTGCAATGCAAATTGGGACTAATATTACAAAAAGAATTGATTATTTTGTTCTGTGACTATGTGTTTGCCATTAGTAGAGTTTTATGCTGTTTTAAATCATCAACCAGGACTCCTTACATAATATTAGAAAAACTCTGGAGAAAAGAAAATTATACAAATTTGTAAAGCGGGTCACGCAAGCGGCTTGCCAGTATGAAGATATGGATATTAGTTATTCTCAGCAAATACGTATATTTAGGTATTTGGAGAATTTTATTATGCCTAAAAAGCTAACAAAGTTTTTATTGAAGAAGAGTAAATTTTTATGACATTTATTTTCAAGGTCGGTGAAGTCGTTGGTGCTGCAGGCGAAGAAGGAACGTCAAGGAAGGCAGGAAAGACAATGTATAATGGAAAAGTAAGAATTATGATTGTTTTTGTTTGTTGACGAAAGAGTAGTATATCAGGTTTAGTTTTTATCCGTCTTAGTTGACTGAGTTATTAATACGAACCTTTCCTGACAAAATTCTACAAAGGTGTTTGCATACGAGAACGTTTTTCCATTCTTGGTGTAGTTTAGATTTAAGCATGAAAATACGTATCTCCAAACCAACGCACAAACTTGGCTTTTTCTTGTATACTTGTATCTACAGAGTTTTTTAAAGGTGATAAATGGAGAAGACGTCATCCACTGTAGCCGAACAAAGCGAATTATTTGTTAAGCGTATTAATATTTCGTGATCTTGGATCACAACATTACGCCTTCTAAACATACCACGAACGACAAATACAAAACACAGGTTCTCCTACCGTGTCTGGCCCGGAGTGACAAACGTTCATCCCACTTAAGTAGGCGACCACTTTTCATTGCACCTTTTTTTCTGTTGTCCGAACTTTGAAACCTCAATAGGAGTTAATCTTGATTTTTGTTGCGGTTTTTTGTTGTTGTTTTTTGTTGGTTTTTTCCTAATATAACGTTAAGAAACCAAGAATAGTAATTTCTTCCTTTCTTTTGTGTTAGGAATATGACTATGTTTTCAACGTTGATATTCAGGAAGGAAAGCCCGCACTGAAACTGCCATATAACCTGACAGGTTTGCTATGCTTTATTAGTTGTTTTTGAGAAGGAACAGTTTAACAAACTGTGTTAAGCTCATGTTATCAGTTCCTATCTGGGTCTAAAATTTGGCCACTGGGGGATAAAGAACTTCACCTACGTCTCTGCGAACAATGATGCACTCTTATGATGATGATGTTCCAATGTATTGGAAGGTGGTTTATTCATCCCTGACTGTATTAGGACCCCTTTTGCTTCCGTAATATTTACGGTATGATTATTTATTAGGACTCGCTGACGTACATGGGATGACGATATTTGGTCAAGAAAAGGTGTTGTTTCTACCAAATGGTCCCCATTCTAGTGGATGGTAAAAGAAGGGCTGGTTTGAGAATACTTACAGCAGAATGTAAGCATTGCAGTCACAGCAGGTGTATACCACACTCAGTTTTTTGTTTAAATTAATAACTCTGATAGAAATTTTGAAAAGGCGACAAATGGAGCTCGTGGGTAATGGAGAGTTGCAACAGTTGAGACCGTCAATGCCAGGAACAGGCAAGGCACTTAGGAGAAGAAGAAGATACGTTTACTGGTGCCTGAGACTGATTTTTCCAGTATTACATGTACTTGCCTTTAAATGGAAATCGGAAAGGCCAACCTTATTGCTAAAAATGTTTTATTTTTAATCTAGTAACTCAAATCTCTTCACTGTGAAATAATCCCTAATTTTTTTTTACGCAAACAAGTTACAATTGTCTTTACTGGATATGCGCATTGTTTTTGCATGTTTTATGGGCTATCTAAGCTGGTGCCAGTTTCAGAAGCTGGACTTAGATATGGACTGCCTCCAAATGTATTTTAATCGATATGCACAGTATCCCATACAACAATACTCATGTTGGTATGTCATACGAAAACTCTTGGAAAAAACAAGTTTTATATTTGCTATTATCCTCCACCCCACCCCCGCTATGTTCCTTTAACCAATCGCAAGTTATTATGTTAATTTGTTTTATCATATTGACGTAATCAGATTCACTGTCCTTGTTTATTTTGGCAAAGCAGGATGGGAGAAGATCTAAATAACGGGACGGGGCGGTGTTTAGCCGGAAATATTTTTTCCCCAAGACAGACAACAATAGTACATTCCTTTACCATTAAACTATGTTGTTAAATGCCATCATATTAATGTCTGCAAGATTTTTGAATAAACTGTTTAGGACTTTAGGGGCCCTTGCTTTTGTTCAATCCATTTTAACGTTACTTTAGTACAGTTGAATATTTACTTCCTTGAAATCATTTTAGAGCCATTAATTAGCCATTCATGGGCAGTCAGCCAGGTCAGGTTATGTATAGAGTCATTTCTCATTTTAGAGGTAAAATTTGCACTTAGAATGTAAAACCATACAGTGGTAAAAGAATACAATTTAATGTTCTGTTTTTATGTATCAGGCGCATAAGCTGCATCGAATGTAACTAGTAGTTTTTCCACTAAATATTACTTGTTAAATTTTCCATTATGAAATACAATTAATTGTGTAAGGTAAAAGTAAACTTTACTTCAATTTTTTAAATGTGAAGAATTTCTGCTAGGTTTTAATATTTTTTAATTCTTTGACATACAAAAGTATGTTTCTATCTTAATCTTATCTAACAGACGACCCATGGTTAGCCGCACATACCTTTCTTCAGAAGAATGATTTAAGCCCACTTTTCTTGGATCAAGTGGCCAACTTTATAGTGAAGAATACGGAAGGGATTACGCTTGGTAGACCAGCAAACGTATTGTCCGATCCTTATACGGGTAGGAAACGAGACATTATTGTAGTTTGCAAACTGTGGGTGACTGGTGAATCCGCCAATTTTGTTGTCATTTTTTGTACTGTTGGTTAAAGTATGATAGTTAATGTTGTTTTTTTAGGATAAAAACTTGTACCTTATTCACTTTAGGTAGCTTGTAGCAGTCGGTATAAGATGTAGCTCTGCGAGGAAAGGAACAGATGTTGTTATTGAGGGTGTAATTGAAATAATATAGGTAAACAAAAACTGGAAATAAATACTTTGAAATCTATGCCAATGTAGCTGTGGTTTGGGGTTTTTTCAACCCATGCTTCGACGATTTAATTGCTTTACTTGCGGAATCACCAGCTGTTTGGTAAAAAAAATGTTAGCTTAACGACTGTGCCGTTTCAAATAATTGTAACGTAATACTAGTTGCCGCATCTCTGGTATAGTCAGTGAGCTTGAATCTCCATGGAAATATGTTTTGTTAATCATGCTTGTTTTTAGCTGCATAGCTCGGATAGTATTATAGATTACACTGCAGTGTAGCATAGCATAGCATAGTATGATATTTTAACTTTGAAACTACTTAACATCAAATTATAATATTTTGTTAATTGAAATATAATATTTTATACAGTATAAAAGTGCCGTATAAATTTGATTTTTAAAAGTAACTACCTGGTTTAGTACAAAGTGATGTTGTCTGGTATGTTATAGTATGATTTGGTTGGTATTTATAGTATAGAATTGACATGATATAGAGTACTTTTATAGTATAAGATATAACTCGATTTAATAATATAATACTTATTAGTAACAGTAATAGTGTAATAATAAAAGGAAGAACTGCATGTCATATATATATGTATATATTTATATATATATATATGTATATATTTATATATATATATATTCATGTCTTTGTTTGCTTTCTTTAATCCTGTTGTACCACACACTTGATCACTTTACTCACTCCAACCACTGGCTTTTTCGTATGTTAAGTTCCAGAGTCTTCTCTCCCGCCCTGGAAATCGAACCTCTTGGTTACGGTGCAACTTCACTGACCATAAAGCTACGGCTCCTCTAGCATAGTCATAATATATATATAGTATGAGTGCTAAGCTCATGGCCGTAGATGTAAATCGGCAATTTTACTAAACAGGACAAACAAACGGGACATAAGACAAAAACAGGGACAAAACAACATCAAAGAAAGTAAAACAATGTAAAAAAGGGAATGGGAATAAGTTTGTGCAGAAATGTAAAAGAAACTATGAGAGATGACACAGTTTAGAAGACATGATGTGAAGAGGAAGAAGGAAATAAAGGGTAAAAAGGATGTAGGTAGCCCATATGGTAAATTGAAATCGTGGATCCTCAGTCGATGACCATATCAGTTATTTCGGGGAATTAACTTCCAGATAACTTCAAGGATATGGCTCCCCAGCAGCATTGGCCAAATGCCACTACCACGTTAGATCAATAGGGCAAGGTAAATAGATAATAGATGGATTAGAAATAGAGAGAACAGAATGAGAGTGGAATTAGAACAGACGAATGGTGGAAAAAAGACATATCGATGAAATAAAAGTGAAAAAAACATAGAATAAATATATATATATATATGTATATATATAAGTGAAAATATAGAAGACACAATATCACCCATCCTTGCCATCAGATGAGTCTAGCATGGTTCGTTACGCCATACTACCAAATATACAAAGTGGTTCGCTACTCCACTTAACCTTTACTGTTATGCCATTCAGAGAGAAAATATGAATAAGATATGAGATGATAGTATACAAAAATGTATATATATATATATATATATATATATATATATATATCCAGTTTCGACTACTTCCTAAGGAGTAAAAAGGGTTCACTTTGCTGGGCCAGTAGCTGGTATGGTTGAAAAAAAATAATGATTTANTATATATGTATATATATAAGTGAAAATATAGAAGACACAATATCACCCATCCTTGCCATCAGATGAGTCTAGCATGGTTCGTTACGCCATACTACCAAATATACAAAGTGGTTCGCTACTCCACTTAACCTTTACTGTTATGCCATTCAGAGAGAAAATATGAATAAGATATGAGATGATAGTATACAAAAATGTATATATATATATATATATATATATATATATATATATCCAGTTTCGACTACTTCCTAAGGAGTAAAAAGGCTTCACTTTGCTGGGCCAGTAGCTGGTATGGTTGAAAAAAAATAATGATTTAAGATATTGGATACCACGACTTTAATGAATTGCTATGTTTCCCATCGAGCTTTTGAATTTAATGTTGTGATCTGACAGTGATGATCTTAAAATGAGAGTTTTCTGTATATAGGTGGCAGTCGTTATATTCCTGGTGGCAGTGCTGAGCAAAGTCAACAGACCTTCGGAAACAGTGACCCTTTTACAGGTAAACAGGTGACATGCTCTGCCTTCAACTGACTTTAAGACTAATATGGCGTGTGTCTTTGCCTCTCGTTTCATTTTTTGCAGTATCGTGAACTTGGTAGAATTGGGCGATGCCTTGCAATGCTACATTTGGGGAATTTTAGAGGGGACCACCGAACGTTGGGTTATTGTACCATTGTTAGAAGGATCGACAGGAAAATGTTATTTGTGTTGATTTTGATGTAAATACTGTTACGGTTTGTGTGATTATTTTGTAAACTTTGTTTTTGGGCTTGGCCTCATTTGTTCAATTTGATTTCTATCAGATGGTTTTGTAGGCCGTATTTTAAATGACGTTGTTTTGGGGGGTAGGTGGGTGGGATTCATTCATTGATGGACAAAAATTGCGACTACTGGTATTAGGAGTTAACTGTAAACACAAACATTTGGAGAACCCATTTATAAACAGATGAGTAAAGGACATCAGATAAATCAGGTTAACGTAACTCATATGCTTACAACGACAAGGAAGGGGTCCACTTAGGCTGATCATTGCACACAACTACCATTAAATATGTTTTACGATCATGTGGTGTTATTGTGGAAATGTCACCTCCAAGTAATGGTATTCTTTTTACCATCTTTACCACGCGCACCAGACAGTGTAGTAAGAAAAGGTTATAAGCATTTAAGTTTGTTGATGAAATCGTATCCGGATATGACGGACAATAGATTTAATGAAATGCAAAATGACCTGTGGCTTAAGGTACGCTCTTGTCCAATAGAAAAAAACAACTTTTTTAGAAGCGGGTTTTCCAGTAGATTGGATAGAAGAATCCCGAGACAGAGCTCGAGAATATGAAAGACCAAGCATATACCAGGCTGTATACTGTATGCGAGAAGCAACTTTACAAGGATTAACACGGGAATGATCGTCCATGAATACTGGAGGAAAATAAGGACTCAACGTTTAACATCAGGTTGCCCCATTGAAATAAACCAGCCACTGTTATCTTAGTTTTAGAACTAGCAACCTGAAGGACAAATCTTTCACAAATTTTACTTGTTCCTGCTGAGTTGCCTTATGCCCAATGCCAGAGTACAAGGTGGTGTCATTAGCATTAATGTGGATAATCTGAATAAGGTTACCAAAAAAGGTCATTGATGTAAAGGAAGAAGACATTTAGATAAAGAATAGAAGCTTGAGGAGCGTCACCTTTGGTGAAATACTCATCAAATATAATTCCACCCAGTGTGACACGAGAGAGAGAGAGAGAGAGAGAGAGAGAGAGAGAGAGAGAGAGAGAGAGAGAGAGAGAGAGAGAGAGAGAGAGG
>RDPX01000406.1:432419-442580 GCA_003991215.1 Morbakka virulenta
TTTTTTTATCCACCCTTGCTGATTTTGGGTCAAAAATTTATAAGCCCATGGGCTTATATACGAGAGCATTTTTCAGGTAGCGAAATTCAAAATCTTAAAAAATTCGCGTATAAGTCCATGGGCTTATATGCGGGGGAATAGGGTAATATGAAACTAAGTTCTGTGAAAGTCTTCCATAAGGCTTTTACTAAACATATCCTTTTAGGTGAATATAATTGTCTTTGAAAAATGTTTCACCTTTAGTATTTTTTCAAAAATAGTACGATTTTTTTATTGAAACATGTTGATACTTTACTTTGGTATCCTATAGCTAAGTTTACTGCACAAACCGTTTTTTTATTTTTAGAGGCACATTTGATCATAATATCAAATTTTTCTTCTCCTACAAACCTAAAAGGACCACGGAATTTTGTATTCTTTTATTGCGTATTTTTTCGAAATCACAGTGGCTCGAACAATATATGATTTATTAACCCTCGCTTCATGTAAGAGGGTAAAATGTGGTTCCTGCAACTCAAGCAGGTTTTGATTTGTAGCAGATTTCCCCACTGATTCCATTACTTCCCCTGGACATACAGCTTATTTATGAACCTTGTTGTCAGGCACAATTTTAGCAATGATGTTACCTCCATATTAACGGACTCAAAATTGAAAAGACTGATGAATGCAATGGACATTTAATGATATATTATGTTTGCAATCTATGGAGAAAGTAAACGACATGGAGTGCCGTAGAACAGGTAGAATACAAATCCTGAGTTTGTGTCCTTGGTCAGGCGATGTCTAAAATGTGTGTAAAGCTTGTTTTTGGAGCCAGAACTGTTGGCCGTATTCCGTATTTTTTTAAATATGTTTCCATTTATTACAACACCCTCGTGTGATTCTTGTACACCTTCACCATTTACTTGTTCCATCAAGCTTATGCCAAAGATATCTGGTAGTGTTTCAATACAGTTAATAATTCTTCACATTTCAGTTTCTGTTTTCGAATACGTTTGGCACCTCCAGAGTATAGTTGCCATTGGACGAAAGTATGTTCAATTTAGTATGGTCAATGTCAGCCAGAGAGACGCTGGCTGTTGTTGCTGTCATAGTTTTGCAATGGTTAAGCATGTTTTTCTGCGTAGTGTTTTCAGTGGATACAATGGATGTCTCAAGTCTAACTGTGTCTGCTGCGCTATTTTGAAGCAGGTGCTGTTGTTTTTTCCTTTGATTTGCGTTGACCCAATAGATGTACTGATATTTGTCTGTTTGTTCTTAATATTGGTTAATAGTTTATCGAGTAATATACATATTTCAGTTTTCACGAAAATTTCGAAGCATTTTATGAAGCTTGAAGCATTTTTTATGTACTTTTTTCCCAGGAAAGATGCCCCAGCGGCTAATGCAATGTTGTGTTGTAAAATCCTGTGCAACTGTTTTTCTTTTGAGTTTGGAAAGCACTATATTGTCACAAATAAAGACAAGGTACGTTTACGCAGCTATTAAATGTGCTTAATTATGCACATTTGTTATTTTATTCATTTTTTTTGTCGGGGTTTCAGAAACCCTTTTTCATTTTCATGGATGTCTTTCTTTTGTTTTCTGCGTTCCTTTGACAATCACTAGATTGGTATCAGGGTGTTTTTTGCATACAACTGGCAGTCAGTTCTTTGCTATTTTGAAAAGATACACCGAAAACTATTCTTTTAGATTTACTGGTTGTTTTTTCCCTCATACGTTATATTAAGGCTACTGAAATTTAAAGTAAAGCATCACATTCCAGGCAAACTGGATTGAAGTGACAGCGAATCTCTTGCTCTCCTGGGAGGGGAGGGGGGGGGACTTGTTAAGGAAGTTAACAGTGACCATTTTTACTTCACTTAGATATACCGTCATCGCAACCCCAATGACACTGGCTTAGGGGCCTCGTTTGCCAAACGGTGATCAAAATTGTTGCTGTACTTAATAAGGAAGCATTCTAAAGATTAAAACTTGTTTTGCGCCACGATCTTTGACCTATAAATAATTGTTTCATAAATTTACATGAATGTGAAGGTAAAGCTATGAAGGTTTCACTAATTATAACTTGCACCATTAAAGGATAAAACTAATTGTTTGTAACGGAAGGCGAAAGTTTCGTTGCATATTTTTTAAACTGATTACATTGTAACCAGAGTTTTACTTTCCCATTGTAGATAGTGGATTTTATTACAATGGTAAGTGAAATAGAAAACAGAAATGCAAGAACAGCAGCAGCAAGCCTTCTTTTGAAGTAAGTGGATTTTGTCATAACTCCAGTTTTATTGAAAAAATTTTTTTTTTGAAGCTTCTTATGGACCTCTAACCTTTTTTTAGCTTGGAAGAATAGAATGGTGCAAATTCAAACAACATTTTTTTGTTTGGCCGATGTTTCTTTTTACCCATTGGACTGAACATAACATTTTTCAAAGAATATCTAGGAATAATTGTTTCAGAAAGTTGTATTTATTCTCTAATAGTGCAGCACTGATTAAATAAGGTTTATTCTCAACAAATGGTTTAAACGTTTATTTGTATCTGTGTTTTTTAATATGTGGGGATGCAGAATCTCAGCCCGGTCTATTGGATAAATTATTAAGCGTTTACATCTCATAACTTTACCGGCATCGAAACCATATTTGGGAATTATAGAAATATAGAACTTTTGCTGCTGCCGGAAACGTACATATTACTATATGGTTGCAACAGGTTACAACGAAAGGAAATTTCGGGCTACACTTCCTGTCACATATGTTGTAAAAACACGTCATCTGGGTCACTTAGAGCACATTTTTCAAATAAGTCGAAAGATGAGAAGATAAGGAGTCAAATCAAATGGGACTGGGATTGATGCAAAATGTTCGAACTCGTTGTAACAACATTGTAGGATAAGTCAAGCGGCAGTACCATTAAGTCCTTCTAACTGAGTTCGTAAAATGTGACAGAACTCTTTGGAAAACTATTAAAATCCGTTTTTCAATAAAAAAATAGTGGTATCTCATCATCAAAGGTACTATTAAAAAATTGTTGAATACGCTACACTATGATTCAAGGCTGATACGTTTAGTTATATCGTCACTAACGTTGATATGTGCTGAAAGGAATTTTTCTATTGCAAAACATTATTTTCAAAATAAATGTAGCTTCAAAGAAAACCGCAGAAAATACACTCCATATCAACATTGTTTTCAAGATCTTTGTGGGAAAAGGAGCGATACGTAAAACCCTCAGAGCCTCAGAGTCGATGTACAGCAATCCAAATAGGATGGCAGAAAAAAATATAAAATATAAAAATACATATATATATATGGAACACAGATCAGTTATCAAATAGCAGTTATCTGAACTTCCTTTTCTTAACTGATGTCTGATGTACAGCTTCTGAGTTGTCTCTCATCAAGCTCCACCAATAATCCGACATCATGTGTGAGTCCCACAGCCTTGATACCGTTCTTTCATTGTTTTATTGTCCTGATGAAAACGTTCTCCTTGTTCCTTACTGACATCCCCGAGATTCTTCGGAAAATTGTCTAAATGGCTGTGTAAATAGTGAATCTTGTTACTCATTCTACATCCAAGATCTCGCAGGCTCATTAGTAGTTCTTCCACAATCTCTTTATAGTTGTCTGCTTTCTTATTCCCTAGAAAATTCTGCACCACATTACAAAATGCGTTCCAAGCTCTTCCTTTTGTCTCATTCTTGGATGTGATAAAGTTTGAATCTCTCATAAGTGTTCTAATTTAGGGCCCATCAAATATACCAGCCTTTTTTTGTCTTCGCTAAGAGCAGGAAAAGTTGAACATATATAGCTGAAACATTCACCACTGTGATCAAGAGCTTTGATGAACTATTTCATCAATCCAAGTTTTATGTGCAAGGGAGGAAAGACAATATTCTTCCTATCCACTAGAGGATCATTGATGACATTCTTATCGCCAGATGCCAAACTCTGTCGCTGAGGCCATTCATTCTTCACCTAATGCTCTGCTGTAGCTCTACTGTCCCAGTAACACAGGAAACACGGGTATTTTGTGTACCCTGCTTCCTGACCAAAAAGAAAGTTAGCCATTTTCAAATCCACACAGATTACCCACCCATGAACATGATATTGCAACCTCTCTAGAACAATCTTGATGTTGTTTTATTCTTCCTTAAGTTTTACAGAATGACCTATTGGTACCGAACCATACGTATTCCCGTTGTGTAACAGAACACATTTCAAACTTGTCTTGGAACTGTCAATAAAAAGCCTCCAATCCCTTGAGTCATAAGTTGAAAGTCCCATAAAGAGAAGTAACCCTTCTACATCAGTACAATAGACAAGCTGGCCATCTGAATGGAAGTACTTCCGCAGTTCTCCTTCCGTGTTGTGATAAAATGAGACACTTGTGCAGGGTTTAAACATTCGATTCTTTTGCAGTCTTGAAGCCAACAGTTCAGCAGACTCTTTTGGTAGATAAATATCTCTAACAAAATCATTCAAAGCCTGCTGAGTAAACAAAATTGGTTTGTCACTATCTTCATCACAGGGATGAAAAATATCTGTAGTGTCTTCTTCATCACTAGAAGAAGGTGAGCAGAGATCTGTGTCATCAATTTTTGGAAGCTCAGTAAATATTGGTACAGGTATTTCTTAACTATGGGCAACTGGTCGAATAGCTGAAGGGATACTTGGGTACTGCAAATATTGCTTGTTTTTCTTATTGAAACCTTTTACATTGACAAGGCAGAAAGAGCAGTCATCTAAATGATTGCTTGGTTCTCTCCAAACCATAAGTGCTCCAAACTTGAGTTTTGCATTCTTTCCTCGAGACCATGACCTCTTGGTCTCCAAGTGCTAGTTTGAAGTACGCCAAATACACACTCTTAACAACGTCAGTAATGTTGTGCCTCTGATTCTTCAAAGTAAAGCTCTCACAGATGTAGCAAAATATATTTGGATCACTTGAGCACTGTCTTCTGTGAGATGTAGACCCCATTGATAGGTCAGTAACACATCCTGCAGACAAAAAAAAAGTTGTTACCTACCTGAGTTGTTCCTTGAATTTCTACCCAACCTCCCACACCTTAGGCAATGTTTCACAAAAAACCCAGCCGAATTATAACAATAAATAACTAAATTTATTGATAAAATCAATAAAAAAAACACTACCTGCAAACGAGTGTTGTGTAAGTTGAAATCTGTTTGTTTACTTTCGTATCATAACATGGTTATGTTATGCATGTTCTTAGAAAACAAAAATTTTCTTCAGTTTATTGGGAGACTAAATGAAAAGTAAATTTACCAAAATGAACCATATAATCCGGCCTTTTTTGCTACACTATTTGATAAGATATTATTTTCTAAATAAATTCATGAAAAAAGAGAAATATGTATAGCGCAAAAACTTGATGTGATGGAGAAAATCTAAGATTAGATTTGAATTCAGCACCCTCAAATTAGTCTATAACTGTTCTTAAATTCCATGCCAGAGAAAAAGATTTTCTTTGTTTACCAGTGTTATTATTGTTTCTCCATTATAATGTACACAGTATCTTCTTGAACTGCTTAAAAGTCGAAAACAAAGTGGATTTCTGCAAAGCATAATTAAACATATCACCACCCATCCCAGGAACAATAGATCTGCTGTTTGCGGAGAAAGAATCAACGAGATTAGTGACAAAAACAAAAACAAAGGCTAACGAAAAACCAAGAGGAATGGTTGAAACAGTTGCAACAACATTTCTAAAGTCTCAACGACAAACCCTCGCTGATCGGTAGTGAGTAAATAACACCTATCTCCGACACAAGCATTCTTGTTAGTATCATAGTAATAAGTAAACTGAGCGTCTGCACTTCCCATCTTAGCATTGACATCATGGCATACGATCAGAAAATTACTAGGAGGAATAACATTGCATAGGGATTTAAACTCTTTGTAAAAGTAGGCCAATTCGACTTCAGCTTATGGTGTTTTAGTCTATCGTTCAGATAGTGGATTTTTTTACCTTGGAGGTGAACTATATCAATAGTTTATTAGAACCAGCGATTAAATGAACTATGCTAATAGGTACTACAACGTCACCTTTGTCGACTTTTAATAGGCATTGGCTATGTAAATAGAGATGTCGTGAGTAGAATACTGCCACTATACGGCACCCCTGACAAGATCATTAATGCTACCAAGGGAACGTACACCAACACTGGCTGTGGAGTAATAACACTAGATAGCGAGTGTTTTCCAAGGGATCACACTGGCCCTATTCTTATTTATTCTGGTGTCAGACAATATTTTTTTGTATACCCTCAGATGGAAATAACTCAGGACGTCAGCAAACACAACCACGTAGAAGGTCAAGATATCTTCTTGAACACATCACTGACATTGACATCGCAGATGATCTTGCCAAAGTAACGACATAAGGAATGCTGAATTGCCCCTGTAAGCACTGGAGATACAGCCTTGTTTGTAGGTCTTTATTTTAACGACTTTAAGACTGAGTTCATTTTCTCTGAAGCATTTCGAACCATACATATCTCTATGTTAAACCAATGCTGCAAGTCATGGGTTTTTTAATAACTTGGGTCCTGTATTGATTTCTTAGATAAAAACTTTGAGATACGCAAAGCTTTAGCTTAGAATGCAACAAACTGGATAAGATCTGTTGGTCAAACCTCCCTAGACCACTAAAGATAAGGCTATTCTCGACAGATGTAGACCCAATTCTCATGTTTGGCTTGGAGACATGACGCTCAGTGCACGGCTACACAAGAGAATTGATGAATAGTACACAAGTCTTCTGGGAAGAGCTCAAAACATCAGTAAGCATGACCATGGTCCACTAGCTGGCGTCTATGGAAAGCTCCTTCACATTAGTGTTCGTCTTAAACAGCCACGAACATGCTTTGCTGGTCATTGATATCGTGCCAAAGACGAAGTTGTATAGGATCTTATGCACTGGAGAGCCTCCAACAATAGGAGGTTTTAAGGATACAAAAACACTCTTTTACAACATCAAAAAGGTAGCTGGGGAACTTGGAGTCTATGTCATTGGAGATAAAACAGAATTCTTCTCCTTGAACCAAGACGCATCTTCTAGGATGAAAAGTGTACATGGCAATAGGAACACACAAATATATGACTTCAAATAATTGGGTAGCGATATCGCTTCCACTGAATTGGATGTTAACATCAGACTTGGAAAAGGATTGGGAGAACTGAATAAAATAAATAAAATCCTGAAAAATTAATCTTCCTGACAAACTGGAAAGAAATTTCTTCCGAAATTTCGAGGTTTTCCCTGTCTTTGGGTCTGGAGGTCTGGAAAGTACACCCAACAAACAAGGAGCGCATTCAGCCCACCAGCAAACCCATACGTCAACAAAGGTTAAGATTTGCTTGACATCGTTTGCGCATGAAGAAGTACTATCTTGAGATGTACATCTCTGGAAACCGCCTTATGAAAGCCGGGCATAAGATCGCATAAAGCAGACTTACATCGTTCTGCTAATAGATGGTACATGAAATAAAATAGATGAACTACCAAATACAATACATTTCAGAGATAGGCGGAGAAATTTTGTCATTAAAAGCAGAGCTACCTCGACCTGAAGAAGAAGAAGAAGAAGAAGAAGAAAAAGATTATTATGACTTTGTGTGTTAGAAACGTTTTAATACGTTTTCTACATTAATTCACTTTCTGTTCTTATGATTTGATAAACCATTATCCCATTTCGGAATATTTTACAACGTATAATGAGTTCTTTCGAATCTTGGCTTGAAAAACAGTTCGTCATTGTAGAAGTTGGCGTTGCTGCTTTTACTTAATTGGGGATACAAGTGTATTTTTTCAATACATTTTACCCTGCCCACAAACTACCTTGGCAATGTTGGTGTTAATTAAACACCCTTGCGTTTTAATTTTGAATAAAAGTGTGTAATAACTTGACTGGCAACTGTTGTCATTGTGTTCCCAAATTTAATGGTATTCGGTAATTCTATCGTTTTAAAAGCAGTAATGGACTGACATTTTCTGCTGGATAAACCAGGAATAAAAACAAGTGCTTGTGGGAGGCGAGAGAATAAAGGATGAGGTATGGAAAATCGTATAAAGAATATTAAGGCAGAAGTGGGGGTAATCTTTCAACCTTATGAGTGGGGCAGCAGTGGTCAAAGATAAAAATGTGAGCAAGAAAATAGGGCCAACGTTATTTTGGGTATTGCACTGGCTACTTTAACAAAATATACATTCGGTACACCTACAGTTACAGTTTCATAAAGATATTCAAATCGACAGACACATTAAAAGAGACAGTAAAAATAGAAATAAACAGGAAAAAGAGACAGCCACACAACCAAAAAATGGCCAACATTTCAATTTTACCGTGAGACAATCGTAGAAAATGTGTACCTATTATTTTCAGTCNGAAATGTTTTTTTGTGAATGAATGTGTTGTTTATAAGGGATGTGAACCTTCCTTTGACACATAGTAACTGTGCCCCAGACAGTATTCTAGATTTAATAACTGGTATATTATACCTTGTCAAAAGCTGTTGTTGTTTTATTGGGAAGATAGCACAAGTTTCACTGCGATATATGTTTTCATCTGTGTGTCAAGCTTCGTGCTGTAACGATAAATGTTTTAATAGTAAATCGCAGTGTGGAAAAGAACGTTGATATCGAACCATAATCCTCATGAGGTAATGCACCATATAAGATGAAACTCATGTAGTGCAACATCAATTTCATGTAACCAATTTTCAATCACTGGATGGGGAAAAACCTCTTTCAGGCTTCAATTTAAAGGAAGTATCTTCATTGGCATGCGAAGACTGTATTTACACAATAATAAAGCAAGCAATCCTTAAGGTTTATTTACACCATGAATAATTTAATGGTATCTAGTGCTTTGGAACAACAGTCCCTTTAAAACTATTTTTCACATAGAGTTGTTTACAGTATACCATTAATAATTAATTAACAAAGTCTTTTGCTACGATGTTGTGTTGATTGTTATTTATTTTTGGTTAAGATGACTGAAGTACAATCAAAGCGCAAAATTGTAATAAGTGGTAGATATTTCAAGATGTCTTTTCTGGTCTACTACTATATTAGAGGATGGTCGTAGATTTAATTTTAAGTAGGTTTTACCAAGTACTTGAAAGATGTAGTTGCGAGATCTTGTCTTACTTCTGCCTGTTCTTCATGTTGTGAACAGGAATTTCCAACGGCTTCTCATTGATGGAAGTCTAGGTTTTTTTCCTGATTGTGTGCAGGTGTTGATAATAATACCCACTGATAATATTAGTAAGATAAAACTTTCCTTTAAATGAAGCTTTTATTTTGCCGAAGCTTTTTGTTTGGGGTGGGTGTGTTGGTTGGTGGAAATACGAATTGACATGTAGATCATTTTTACACAGGTACAGAGGACTCGTTTGTAGCTCCATTTACACTGGTCAGCAGCACTTTTGTTACCAGATAGTTTAATATCATTTCCGGTACAGTTTGGGGCGCTGAACACGAATCTGGGCTTAGTTTTTTTCTAGCACGTCCAGTTTTTTAAAATTAATTTTCAAAATTTTTCAAATATGGTTTCGAATTGCTGATCAACTAGGTTGATTTCGTGTAAAAACATGCAGGTGCAGGGATTCCAGGGTGTCTGAGTTGTTAATCAAGTATTCTGTGTTATACTGTTACTACAACGGAGGCATTTTGATGCAAAAGATGTCAATTCACTTTCAATACCTGGGCTATTCATTACATAATTTCATAAGATCATAATATTTGTGAATTACGTAATTTCATGATCAGAACAATCCTTTCTTTGTTCCACACATGAGTCTCTATTGGCTTTTGTTTAATGAGACTTTAGCCGCTGTCTATTTGCTCTTAAACAAGACAAGAAAGGATTAGGCCTGCTCGAGAAATGAAGCTACTGATAATGCCTTGTTCATTTCTTAAACAAAGTTATTCAGATTCGGTTGTGTTGTCATTCTTAGCCGCTCATCTCGAAGATAGTGTAATACTTCACTACTCTATGCAAAACATATTATTCTCAACAAAATGCCCCCTCGAAGAGGATGTAAAAACAATCCTGATAGCTTTTGCTACATTTGTGGGAAATTCATTTTTAAATCACAACGCAAGTCACTAAGTCAAGCTGTACGCAGTGCTAATAG
>RDPX01000406.1:453616-482337 GCA_003991215.1 Morbakka virulenta
AGTCTAGGTTTCTTTTTATTGTCAATACTAGCTTGTTGAACCACAGGGCCAGGGATGGGAGGTGTCCCGTTCTGGTGACCTGGTGGATTTTGACTAGTGGGAGAGGTAGACCTAGTAGCAGACTTTTCGAAATCCTCAGCCTGGTCACTCACTGAGGCACGCGCCCCTTGTTGATCCGCGCGACGGGCGATGCGGCATGATTTATTTTTGCTTCTAGTTTTCATTTGATAAAAGAGCTGGATATTCCGCGCCAGTAGCAACCTGGTATTTCTAGTCCACGTGGATAAAGGGACAGACTTAACTCCGCCGGACATCAAACCGGTATTTCAAGGTCTCAGAGTAGGCTAACAGGTGCTACACCTTGCCCAAGGGTGACCTGGAGTTAGTTGTGGCAAAGGGTAACCTCATTCGCCCACGTCGAAACTCCACAACCGGATGCATTTTAACGTCGTACCCAGGACGTTTATTATTATTATTATTATTATTATTATTATTATTATATTATTATTATATTTATTATTATATTTATTATTATTATTATTATCATTATTATTATTATTATTATTATTATTATTATTATTATTATTATTATTATTATTATTATTATTATAGTTGTATTTTCTGTCTCTGTTGTAGTTTGGCTGTCGTTTTTAGAAGCGAGGGTTCATTTGAAGATCGAACCTCTCTGATCGTCACCGTTTGCCAAGTGAGTATGGCTAATGATTAAAACAGCATAGTGAGAATTTGGTCAAGAAAGTACTAGGTTATCTTAGAAACATTTACTGAACATTTAGAAGTCACATAATTTTCCATCTTTTTACATATTTTTTTGTTTTATTAAATCAGACATTTTTTGTAACACATTTTTGAACGGTAGTTAATGAAAATCCCTAATTTTTTGTTTTGATTTGCGTGGATTATTTTAGCAGCGTTTGGATGAATGAAGAATATTAGATGTCCGTTAACGCGAAAGTTTCATGCAAAAGTAAATATCTATCACGTCAGTGTAAAGCCCAGAGTTGAGCTTTTATGTTGACATGAAATGAATTATCTAAAGTATGTATGAGATGAACACTTAAATACTTGTATTATCTGACAAATGTTGTAGAACCTAAACGATTCGAACAGAAAATATTAGCAAAAACAGGTTTATTTAAGACTGGTAAAACATTTTGTTAGGTATCGTCTGCAAGTGTGACTCTTAAAGCATCTGGTACATTTTATTGAATATTATAACTGTAAAGGAATGCACTGACTGATGTGTTTTCAACAAAGAGCTTTTCGTTTGGTGACAATAAAGAGACACATTATCATTTTGGTCTGGGCGACTGAGCAGTTACGTAACATGTCATTTCTTCGATGTATACTTTACTAGGAAGAATTATGGTCAAATATTTTAGTCAAAAGAGCCTGTTACAGACACCCACTACTACTACCCTCCACATTGCCTATTGGTTAACATAAATATACATACTTCATTCTGGAACTTACATACGTTCTTGCATGCGTAAAATATGGAACTCTATTCCATTTTTATTCAGCTTGTTGTATTTTCTATTTTTAGTATTTTAAATCAGATGGGATAGTCTATAGCGGTTGTTTACAGGCAACGCCAGAGACATCTTTTTTGCATATTTGCTAAATATTTTTTGCTTCTTTATCCTTTCAGATGTTAAATCAAGTCGCGGACACGGAGTCTCAATTTCGTCTTCTTGTTGCACTTGGAACGTGTGTAGGTTTTGCATATGAATCCTATCAATAAAGAAAACAAACAGATTTACCAATATCCTTGTTACGTAGATACTAACCAGTAACTCATGATCACCAATTAACTTTTCTCTTTTTTTAATATTTTGTGATAAATCTTTGGAATGAAATTAAAGCTACCATGTGAATTTACCAACACTTGCATGCTTAATGAATGACTTGAATGAATGACTTAAATGCTTAATGCTACATGTTACATTTTACATGAATTTACCAACGAAGTGCCACAGGCAAAATATCGTTTACAGACCTTTTCGAATGGGTATTGTACCTTCCAATTTTGATGTGTTCTACGTAAGCCTTGCATAGGCTCCAATTATACCAGATAGCTTATATCATATGGCGTATGGAATCATTATATGAATGTTCAGATGCAGTAAGTGCAGAAGATCCCTTTTCTCCAATCGACCTCCACCTACATACTTATGCGTTTCTGACCGTATTCCATTAGATGTTTCATAGCCCCTATAGCAAAAAGATCTTGTTTAATTTAATTCTCAATAGCAGTTATTTAAACACATTTAAATACCCTCATTTAAAGAAAGATGATATTGAAGTGTTTTTTAGTTTAAATGAATGTCAGGAAAAGCGTTCACTTATTTCATTCGGAACTTTTTCAAGTTCATACCCGATCGTGTAGATTTTACTGGGAAATTGCATTTGAAAGCAATGCTTCTGTTATACTTCTAGTATTTTTCCAAACAATACCAACAGAATCACTCAGACTACTAGCAGAGATGATGATCAAGAGGAATCATGTTGGCTTAGTAATAAGTCTATTTGCTAAGTAACCAAGGGTTACCGGGCTTGATTCTCCGAGCGGGAGAAAACTTTAGAATATCACAGAAACCCATTAATTGTTATCGGAAACGACATCTGGACAGAAAATACCTAAAGAAGCAAAACTGAGGAAATTCCACAAACTTATGCTTCTTATTAGTTTCATTTGTTGTTACATCGTTATTTCCCTAGTTACCTTTTCTTCTTGTATTCTTCTAGATCTATGATGACAATGATGGAAAAGCGTTTTCCAAGGCCTTAGACATAGACGTTCGACTAGAGGAACTGTCCAAAATAAAAAACCCTGTCAAGGTATGAGAGAAATTTCTTTTGGGGGTAACAGGCGTAAAGTTTACAAGCCCACTGTACTTTTCTATTTTGTTTTGAAAAGAATTCCACCTCTTTAGTCTATCCCTACTATTTTATATCGTCTTTCATTAAACATAAATCACATTGAAAGTTTGAGGTATGTGATTGCTCAAGCGACTTCTTATACCAATGGAAAGGGATTGTAATCCAGTGTTTTTTATTTTACAATTGCTTACAAAAAAATTGTTAGGAGCTTTTCATATCCTGATTTCATGATGTTGCATTCGAACACAGAAAGAGATAATTTATTAAATGCATTTGACTTAAATTCATTTGTTTGGAATGTACCGTGTGCTATTCTACTCCGTAATATTTTTCCTTTAAATTGACGTCAGACTAAATACAGAATTTATTGATGAACTTGCATGAGACACTAAAGAGACCCCGATACGTACGGGACTTGCTACAGCGCCATCAAGTGTAGTGTGACATTATTTTATCCGACCAGCCTACCATACCCGTTAGCCTATCACTTCCAAAGTTTAAAAAAATGAAGTTTTTATACTATGGCATCACCAATTGCCAAAAAGCAGGGAAACCATGCAACTGGTCTTAATGCTTACTTCAGTTAGTGCCTGATGCGTTTTGAAAGGACTCATATATTTGTTTGTCATATATAAGAGCGAAAATACTGAACATTTTTCTCTCTTCACTTACTCTTAATAATGTACTCACAGTGTACGCACAATAAAAATATGGAAATGCAGGTACTTATAACTATTAGCAGGATTTTATCATAAAAGTGTAAAGAGATGTTATCATAGGCTAAAGTGTTTCTTGAAGTTGTTTAACGTTGGGGGAATGGGTGGTACGTAAGGTGCTTCCACTTGTATTGTAAGTAAAAACAGTAGATGTGGGGCCTCCACTGTAACGTAATATTATAGTACTCGGTATACATTGTTTAAAATTTAGTGTTAATGGAATTTCAAAGTCAGTCTTGTTAAAAGGATAGTTTTTGTTACATGTATTTACCTGGATCCCCATAGCAAGATAAGCGTAACCAGAACGCACAATTAAGAAATTGAATTGAGTTAAAAAGCAAAGGAAAAGTATACAAAAAGCTAATAGGAGTACAGTGTTGCGTTTTCCCATTATTAAAGATAATGTTGATGAACATTACTATGATGATGATGATTAGGAGGAAGAGGAGGAGGAGCAGGAAGAAGAAGAAGAAGATGCCTATTATAATTATACAATTACGGGCCTCAGTGTTTAACCTTGGTGGAATGATATTCCCAGAAATACGCTCCAACAGTTGTCATGAACCATATTTGAAAACCAATTGAAGATATGCCAGTGAACATAGTTTTATTTGATTTCCTGTGTTGTGTCCTTTATGCGTGTTTCACCTTAATCTTTAATCTGATTGCTCACTCGTCTTCTTTTATTCACTCACCAGGTCGCAGAATCGGCTACACAACTGTCTGTCATGTTGAAAACAACGATTTGAGCTCGTGCCTTGAAGACACCCATGTTTTGCTTCTTGCAGCCGCACTTATTTTTTTTAAGCGGACCAAGTTGTTTTTGTTGTGGCATGTACAATTGAAATGGCTTTATTTCTGATGCTGTAGTGCTAATGTTGCCAAAGTGCTTATTAAATTGTGATTAAGACAATTCAGTAGAATGTTCTTGTTTAACTATAACATTTTGAAGTCGTAGTATTCGCTTAAAAATAACCGCTGCTTTAATACACATCTGACTGTGAATAGATGTTGTTTTGAGGGTGTTTGGTACATACTTTATTAGGCAGGGAGCTGATTTAGTTAATTCGTCTATAATTTCGCAGGAGAAAGTTCTGGAAGGAGCTTCATTGTCTAAGCCAAATATTAAGGACTCCTTTCATCGAAACAAACGTTGGATGAAATGTATGGCAGATAATCTTATTAAGTAACATCCTTCAAAACTTTAAAATTGTAAGGCAATAAATTGTAAGGACAATAAAGGCGAGCTACCGTTCAGAGATTTGCGGGTCTTAGATTCGGTTATACGTTGGACAGTGCTCAATACACACATGCAGAGCGAGGTAAATAATACAATAAGGAGAAAAGAGTCAAAAGACTAGACTTTGCATCTTGACAAGCCTGTTTCGTGGTTTTAATCACTCTTTAGGAGATGGACAAGTAAAACTATTCCATGCTACGGGTTACATATTCTATTTACAATATATATATATACATTCAATATACATGTACACAAAAATATTACAATAAATATATATTATGTCCTGTCAAACAACTGTGCCAACAAAATCCCTGGTATACCTCGAGCTATCTTTGATTCGGCTGTATTCCATATTTAGTTTAAAAAAGACATATAACTACTGCAATACCTGGACCCCCGAGTGTTTTCTGAATAGCTTCCTTTATCTGAAAATAAACCTTTGAGTGCAAAAAAATATGTATGGTATTTTAAGAATTTAAGACATAGTGTAATACTGGGCTCGTGAAATATGCATCTTAAAGATCTGTTGAAAACAACAAATGAGTATTTAAATAGTACGTAACGATAAAAGTAGTCCTTGGCGAGTGCGAAAGACACTAAACCATTCGACAAGTTAGTTACAGCTTTGCATAACTTTTAAATTTTGAATATTTCGTAGAGCCAGTTGTGCCTAACACTATGAACAATAGACTTTATTCCTATTCTGTTTTAATCCTTCTTACTTTGTAGACAAAAAGAAGTTGTATTTGATCTTTAGTTATTTTAGACCTCCAAGCACAAATTTTGACTTCTCTTCAATTCATACACAAGCCCGAAATAGAAACAACTCAACTGCGCACGGAGAAAATTTGTATATGGTTACACAGTGGAGCAATGCTATGTTAGATCTGCTTGGGGGCGAGGAGATTTCCATTCCCTACAACAAACCAACCAAATCAACAGTATATTGTACAAATAGCTGTATCAAGTCACTTTTTCTGCTTTGAAGATGAGGGAACAATCTCGTAGTATCAAAGAGCGCGTAAAAAGCTTACGAACCATGAAATAATAATGATAAAAAGAATGAATGAAAGTAAAACAGCTTTAAATTTCAAAACGGTATATTTTTAGATTTATGGCACTGATATCACTGGACAGGTCGAGAAACACCGAGAGACGAGATCTTGATGCTGACGGCAAGGATGGTAAAGAACTGGAGTCAGCTGGAGCGAGCAGCCATGGTCCGAGCACTCTGGTGGACTGTTGTCGGCGGCCTATGCTCCAGGACGGGCCTAAGTAGGAAGCAAGTATCACTGGACTATTGGATAATTAGAGACGCTGGGTCAAACATAAGAATTCTTTTAATATGTATGATGCTCATCACCTCAGAGTGGATGTGGACAGGTTTTACTTGGAAAGATAGAAAGGAGGAAGAAGACTGGTCATTGTGGAATATTGTGTGACAATTAATCAAAACAGTAGTATGGCAGACTGTCTACAGGGAGAACACTGCCAGTTAAAAAAAGGACCAGATTAGCTCAAAGAATGCAAGTCGCGAAACTGGTTGATGGAAGGTAATTTGAAAAAAGAGACGGAAAGCATAATTATTGCGGCGCCGGACCAAGCGTTCTACACAAACAGCATTAGAAAAGAATTTTTGGACATATATCTGTCTTATGTTGATTATGCAATCAGTAGAAACAGTTGCCCACATGGTTTCAGAATATATTAAACTTGTACTAAAAGAATATCTAAAGGCGAGACACGATATAATTGAAAAAATCATTCAGCAAAAGTTCTGTGAAATGGGGGCGTTTCACAAGCAAGAGAAAAGGGTATATGCATCACCTGGAGAAGGCATTAAAATCAGATAAATGCCAGTGACCATTCACTGGCCTTTGACCCTCCAGTTCTGAAACCGATTTGGATGCTAAAAACAGTATGGGAGAATGCTGGAATGTCATTTCCAGGGGAGCAGCTAAGTAATTTCTATATAGGATCTCCTTTGACTCGTATTTTTACGGTGGCATTCCTCTTTGTTGATTACAACACTGGCCATTGGAGCAGGCACCATCCACCGCTTCTTCTATTTCATTAGTAGTTGTGTCATTTATATGGGCTGTTTTTATCAGTAGTAGCCTTTTCAGCGTTCGTAAAGGTTCTCGAAACCAACTCCGTGACCCTCAGCTCTAGCCTTGGTTTAAAGGCCGGGCATAAAGCAAATTGGAGATTGGAGGGAGGCACAAAACGTTGCATTATTGCTTTGATTTGGTTTCGTTTGGTGAAGTGGTGTCTTTTGAGTCTGGTGGAGGGGGTAAGGCATTTCCTGCCTTAAAATTCCAAGGGCCTCGGGATAAGCACTGGATAGTGCTTCTCTTTGCCAAGATCACGGTGAGTTTTTCTGGTCAGATATTAACTGAAACAAGAACAAATCCACTGAAATATCAGGAAAAATATTTGTTTTGAGCCTATATATATATATGCCTATGAGCTAAAAAGTATGAATGTTCAACTCTAAAAATATTTGTTTTGAGCCTATATATATATGCCTATGAGCTAAAAAGTATGAATGTTCAACTCTAAAAATATTTGTTTTGAGCCTATATATATATGTCTATGAGCTAAAAAGTATGAATGTTCAACTCTGGTGTTTGCCTTTACCCACATAAGCTGCTCTGTGCTAGCCCAATTCTGTACATGAAGTCTGCATACCTTCCNTGAGCTAAAAAGTATGAATGTTCAACTCTAAAAATATTTGTTTTGAGCCTATATATATATATATATATATGCCTATGAGCTAAAAAGTATGAATGTTCAACTCTAAAAATATTTGTTTTGAGCCTATATATATATATATATATATGCCTATGAGCTAAAAAGTATGAATGTTCAACTCTAAAAATATTTGTTTTGAGCCTATATATATATATATATATATGCCTATGAGCTAAAAAGTATGAATGTTCAACTCTAAAAATATTTGTTTTGAGCCTATATATATATATATATATATGCCTATGAGCTAAAAAGTATGAATGTTCAACTCTAAAAATATTTGTTTTGAGCCTATATATATATATATATATATGCCTATGAGCTAAAAAGTATGAATGTTCAACTCTAAAAATATTTGTTTTGAGCCTATATATATATATATATATATGCCTATGAGCTAAAAAGTATGAATGTTCAACTCTAAAAATATTTGTTTTGAGCCTATATATATATATATATATATGCCTATGAGCTAAAAAGTATGAATGTTCAACTCTAAAAATATTTGTTTTGAGCCTATATATATATATATATATATGCCTATGAGCTAAAAAGTATGAATGTTCAACTCTAAAAATATTTGTTTTGAGCCTATATATATATATATATATATGCCTATGAGCTAAAAAGTATGAATGTTCAACTCTAAAAATATTTGTTTTGAGCCTATATATATATATATATATATGCCTATGAGCTAAAAAGTATGAATGTTCAACTCTAAAAATATTTGTTTTGAGCCTATATATATATATATATATATGCCTATGAGCTAAAAAGTATGAATGTTCAACTCTAAAAATATTTGTTTTGAGCCTATATATATATATATATATATGCCTATGAGCTAAAAAGTATGAATGTTCAACTCTAAAAATATTTGTTTTGAGCCTATATATATATATATATATATGCCTATGAGCTAAAAAGTATGAATGTTCAACTCTAAAAATATTTGTTTTGAGCCTATATATATATATATATATATGCCTATGAGCTAAAAAGTATGAATGTTCAACTCTAAAAATATTTGTTTTGAGCCTATATATATATATATATATATGCCTATGAGCTAAAAAGTATGAATGTTCAACTCTAAAAATATTTGTTTTGAGCCTATATATATATATATATATATGCCTATGAGCTAAAAAGTATGAATGTTCAACTCTAAAAATATTTGTTTTGAGCCTATATATATATATATATATATGCCTATGAGCTAAAAAGTATGAATGTTCAACTCTAAAAATATTTGTTTTGAGCCTATATATATATGCCTATGAGCTAAAAAGTATGAATGTTCAACTCTAAAAATATTTGTTTTGAGCCTATATATATATGTCTATGAGCTAAAAAGTATGAATGTTCAACTCTGGTGTTTGCCTTTACCCACATAAGCTGCTCTGTGCTAGCCCAATTCTGTACATGAAGTCTGCATACCTTCCGTGGCCTGACCTCAGTCTGTTAAGCAAAACCCAGGGCCCCCGAGGTAGATCGTGCCCTGGAGGTTCAGTTGACGGCTCTGGTATGTACTGCTTCAACCTACACTCGGTGCTGTTACACCTCTCCTGCCACTTCTCTGCTGTCTATAGATCCGGAGAGCTTCCGTTTGCGTCACGAGCAGTGTCTTGCATTCTTTTGGATAGAGGACGCCTGGATGCGAGCCTTTGTGGGGCCTGTCTGTGAGCAGTTGTTATGGGGTGCAGTAGGTGAGATGGACTGTTGAGCGCTCTGGTGTAGATCTTAAGAATGATGTTTTCTCTCCTCAAATCAGATGGCTGAATTCCTGAGAGGATGGGAAGCAAATGAAGAAGTGTAGAGCGGATGCAGCCACTGATGATGCGCATGCTGTCACTAAGGGCAGAGTCTAGATGTTTCACATGCGAGCTAGCACACCAAACAGGGGCACAGTACTCAGTAGAGTAGCAGAGCGACAACGCGGATGTTCGGAGGACATTAAATGAAGCACCTCATCGATTGCTTGCAATGCAACGAAGTAGGTTTGATCTGGCGCGAACTTTGTCTGTGATCTTCGGAAGATGCTCTTTGTATGTTAAAGATCGGTCAAGTTTTACACCGAGATACTTCGGATTTTTTTTGGAATGGTATGGTGTTTGTGCCAACTTTAACTTTTAGACTGCGATGAGCTTGCCTGTTTGCTAAATGAAACACGCTTGAAAAAGTTTTGGCCGTGTTGAGTTTTAATCGCCAGAAATGGAAGTACTGCTTCAGTTCATTTAAATCTTTCAATGCCCTTGAATGTCTTTGGCACGGTACAGAAGAGCTATGTCATCTGCATATATGTATCTCCTACTGATGCAGGTTAGGGAGGTCAGCTGTGTAAATGTTAAATAACATTGTTGTTAACAATGACCCTTGTGGTACGCCATTGATAAGTCGGTGAGGTTTCGATTTCTCATGAGCAAGGTGCAATGTATATCCACAGTTACTGATAATTTCCAAGATCATTCTGACCATTTCTTTGCTAGGAATTCATTGTAGCAGCTTAAGTCTTAGTCCTCGATGCCACACGGTGTCATATGCGGCCGAAAGGTCCACAAGAACAGTTCCCGTCTTTTCCTTGGCAAGGAAAGCGGATTCAATGAGCCTAAAAAAGAAGACACTGCAGAAAACACACCACTTAGTTGGGTTAAAAAAGTAAATGGATGGCACCAAGGAATTCATATTTGAAATTTGAAGCCAACTATGAGACTTAATTGGATCTTTAGGATCCTTGAATATTAGCTACTTACTTGATACATGTACATACACATTTTTTGAGTTCAGTTAAGTAAACTATATATACATGTGTGAATATATATATATATATATATATAGTAATATTAGTATAGTATACCAATGTTCACTAAGAGTGCTCAATGTTTCCAGAGCGTTTATAAATCCAGTATAGTATACAAAATAACTAGACAAATTTAGCAGTACTGCTAAATTTGTCTAGTTATTTTGTATACTATGCTGGATTTATATATATATATACATATACATATTTTTCCCCGTCTATTCATCCTCCCAGTCTTGTTCGTTCTATAGCAAAGTACCAGTTTATCCGTATTCGACGTATATGTACTCACATTTCACAATACCATTTCCACACCAGAAAATTTATATCGTTTTTTGTTGTTAGAGGCTGTTAGAGGAACTTACCCAACCTTACAAAAACTGCGAAAGCAGTCGGCAAAGTAAATGGAAACACGATCCAGAATAGAAAAAATAGACCCGAAAAGGACTTGTCTTGTTTTTAAATAGCACCATAGGCTCCGGGAAATAAGCAAAATTTTGAAAAGTTACCCTGGTATTATGGCTGCTGATATCCGGATTTAAAATTAATTCTCCACTGCCTCCATTGGTATCTTAACGGAAAAACAAAAGCTTTAAAGATAACTTTGTGTTGGCTTTGTGAGAGCCAATAAACGTGGGGAATATATGCGCTGTAACCGTCCTTCTTGTCAGACATGTCGTTTGATGAGTTAACACTTTATGCAACATAGGTAATGGAAGACTGTTATATAGTGGGCGGTACATATTCTTCTTCTGATGTGGTGTATTCCTCTGAATGCACTAAGAATAAACAACTTTATGTACGTTTCACTACCCACGAACTTCACTAAATTTTCAGCAGTAATTGCTTCAAAATATAAAATCGCAACATGCGAATCGGTCTATCACTTTTGCGAAAATTCTTGTGACTTTAAGAATAATTTTTTAATTTTTGCATTACAAGAAAATTTGCTTAGGGATATTGCAACATGGCAGTACCATGAAAACAAGGGAACATCTCAACTTCGGACGGTTATTCGTATGGTATGAAATGAAGTTTGAATGGATAAGATAGAACTTTTTCTAGTTTCTGTAATATTGTGATTTTATAAATAGTGATAGAGATCAACATCCGGGATCAAGAGCTTGAATAGGCCGTTAATGAAAGCATTACGTACCGTCTGCACAGAAGGAAATGATATTCAAACAGAAATCTACCGATTTTTGTACCAATACCGAGTAATAACACATTCCGTAACCAAGGTACCACCTGCTGAGATGATGCTTAGACGTACAGCAAATCATGCCATTTCTCACATACAATAGTCTGTATGCGACGCGTATAGCATCAAGGATCATGTAGCCAAACTCAAAAAAGCTGACTATAAAAACGGTAAACGTCATGCAAATATTCGTTCACTCCGAATTGGTGAACAAGTGCTTGTACGTCTGAGAAAGTAAAACAAAATGCCATCAAATTTTGATTTTATTCCGTAGGCATACTACTTTGAATAGCAGTAACAATTTACTGCTATTCAATTTGAGTTTTTCTGGGCACTGTAAAAGTTTGTTTTCTCTGAAAGGTGATGGTTAAGTTCTGTTTCCAGAACATCTAGATATGCTATATATATATATATATATATATATATATATATATATATATATATNCGAAAATTCTTGTGACTTTAAGAATAATTTTTTAATTTTTGCATTACAAGAAAATTTGCTTAGGGATATTGCAACATGGCAGTACCATGAAAACAAGGGAACATCTCAACTTCGGACGGTTATTCGTATGGTATGAAATGAAGTTTGAATGGATAAGATAGAACTTTTTCTAGTTTCTGTAATATTGTGATTTTATAAATAGTGATAGAGATCAACATCCGGGATCAAGAGCTTGAATAGGCCGTTAATGAAAGCATTACGTACCGTCTGCACAGAAGGAAATGATATTCAAACAGAAATCTACCGATTTTTGTACCAATACCGAGTAATAACACATTCCGTAACCAAGGTACCACCTGCTGAGATGATGCTTAGACGTACAGCAAATCATGCCATTTCTCACATACAATAGTCTGTATGCGACGCGTATAGCATCAAGGATCATGTAGCCAAACTCAAAAAAGCTGACTATAAAAACGGTAAACGTCATGCAAATATTCGTTCACTCCGAATTGGTGAACAAGTGCTTGTACGTCTGAGAAAGTAAAACAAAATGCCATCAAATTTTGATTTTATTCCGTAGGCATACTACTTTGAATAGCAGTAACAATTTACTGCTATTCAATTTGAGTTTTTCTGGGCACTGTAAAAGTTTGTTTTCTCTGAAAGGTGATGGTTAAGTTCTGTTTCCAGAACATCTAGATATGCTATATATATATATATATATATATATATATATATATATATATATATATGTAGTCAGTTCATCCAAGTTCTGTGGAGGTAATGCGAAGCTTTTGCCAAAAAATTCTGTCATCATTTGTTGTGGAGAACCAATTCGCTACATATGAATATGACTCTCAAAGTCGAATTTCCCTGCACCTTGTAGTATTTCAGGTTTATCTGTTTTGTCCAAATTATTGGGCTGCCTCTGATGATCATTCCTCTCTAAGACCTCAGCATACACAGTGTCTACACCGACAGAATTATCTTGGATCCGATCGTCAATTGGTAGCGCTGCTTCATCTAACTGACCACCGTCTTCAATTGCCAGTTCAGACAACTGCGACACCGACCTTGGCTTCAATACTTACGCCAACAACTCATCAATGGCAAAATTTATTCTTGTTCATTGTGGAATCGCATTATCCCAAAAAGAATTGTCATGAAACTCAGAAGTCCTTAAATTTCAAAAACGTTCGCTTTAAAAAAGGCAGCTTATCTTAGATCCCAAATCTTCATAAGGGTGGAGCAGGGTGATTTGGAAACCTCCGCAAAAGGAAATAAGCGGGGCGAGGGGGAATCACCGGGGAGCTTTGGACCAGAATGCCGTAACTTAAAAATCAATCAATAAATAAATATACAGAAGTGAAACTAAGAAGAAATAATTTTTAAAAAAGCAATTATTTTATATCTACAAATACACAACCAAAATACATATTTTACGCGTCTTCGTCCAACTGGAATTAACTATGGCTCTTTAAACTTTCGAAAGAATTCTTCTCGACGACAAATATTTGGCAGGTTTTACTGAAAAAGGTACAAATTTAATAAGTGGGAAATGGGGTCCTGATGAGGATGGGGGTTCCAACTTTTTAGATAAAATAATTTGGGAGACACTCTTTTTCGGGACGTAAGAGTAAGAGAAAAGGTAAGGAAAACCCCCCAATTCAGCAACAATTGAAACAGTTAAAACATGCTAAGAAAAAGAATCAACAGTTAAGGGAAAACTTAAGGGAAAATAAGCCATCAAATCAGCTTCGCAGAAACTCTTACCCCCAAACAAAGTTTTAGCCAAACTGTCCATAGGATCCGTGTGAATACCCTGAAATAAGATATTTTAGCAGCTGCCAGAAAACAGATAAGTGAATCAGTTTAAATAGAGCAAACAATTAATCTTTCAACTCAACTCTGATAGTAATTTTGCTCAGGTAAACAAAAAATTTTTGTAAAGGGCTTACCAATCTGGATGCCTCTGCTCAAGTTAGAGCGCCTGCCATCCCTTCGACTGAAAGCCCAATGGCAGGCGAAAAGCAAATGGCGGCAAAATTTGTCCAATTAGAAGTTCCATTTTGCAGATAATAACCAGAACCCATAGAACAATGGTGAGCAGTAAAGATTGGGTCTCCACGAAGATTAATGTAGAAAATAACGGGTTAAAAGAAAAATTTTAGTACTGCACCAATACTCTTAACCCTTGAGGAACTGACGGATCCCTTACACCCCCCAGGAATTAGGACTAAACTCAGAAGCAGACACACAGAGCCGCAGAGAAACTTGAGACAATTTTTTTCCATTCAAAAGTGGGTAGTATTTCTTTGCTATTTTATCACGTTTAACTTTCATGGTAGGTTGTTGATCAGTAAAACATTGACCATAAATTTTTATCTGATTTCCCAAAGGTTTTTTGAACATATCAAATGTGAAAATCAAACAAAGAAAGGCTGGAAGAAAGGGGGGGTTAAAATTGATTGTTGTTAATGCAAACAATACTGTCCAATGAGATTTTGCCCTGCAAAGACTCCAAAGAAAGCACGTTTGCCATTGTTTTTAACCAGTGTGGCTTGAAGTTGAGTTGCAAGTCAAAGGACAATTTGATGTTCAAGTCCAAACTTATTAGAAGCCTGTCGACTTGTAGACTACAAAATGTTCGTTGTAGATTTTGCTCGTCGATGCAACAGGCTTCCTGAGTTTTGTTATAACGTCGTTTCAAGGTACAGTAGGCGTTCTTATTCATTTAAAAGGCCGCTGCATTTTTCATCGGAGTCAGAAAAGATAGAAAATGTCGTAGTTGTTGGAGGCGGCTCGATGGGATCAGGGATTGCACTGTTGGCAGCAAGGAATAACTTCCATGTTACTGTCTTGGACACTCAAGACGAATATCTCCAGAAATGTATGGTGATGATACGTAGGTCACTTGGTCGTGTTGTTGATGAGAAATTCCCGAATGAGCATCGGAGTGCTGAGAAATTTTTAGACGATACCTTGTCAAATATTCAAACAACACTGTACGAAGATGAGGCGTTTTTGAATGCTGATCTTGTTATTGAAGCTATTCACGAGAATTTTAATGCTAAAGTGGCGCTTTTTCAACGAATCGATAAAGTGGCTCCACCAAAGACTATCTTTACTTCAAATACGACTTCTCTCAGTATAGCCAGCTTAGCAGCATCGACTGGAAGAGCAGATCGTTTTGCTGGATTGCATTTTAACCCAATTTTGATGATGCAGCTTGTTGAAGTAATCAAATCACCCAAGACTTCTGCGGCGACATTTAACAAAATATATGGTTTTAGTAAGGATATTGGAAAGACTCTTGTTGTGTGTCAGGATACCCCCGGTTTTATTGTTAATCGACTTTTGATACCATATATATTGGAGGCAATACGTTTGGTTGAAAGAGGAGTATCTACAATTATAGACATTGATAATGCTATGAAACTCGGAGCAGGGTATAAAATGGGGCCATTTGAGTTAGCCGATCAATTGGGTATTGATCTAGTGAAATCCATTGCAGATGAGCTTCACCGACAATCTCCACAGGATCCACATTTTACACCAACTAAAACCTTGGCAGCCATGATTGAAAAGAGGAAATTAGGTTGGAAAAGCGAGGAAGGCTTCTACAATTACAAGACCAAAGGTGTGCATTAGACTTGGAACATTACAGATTATCAAGCGAAAGTATAGCATGACTAGTTGAGTTTATTTTGAAATTAACAACTTGAAGATAAAGTTTTTATTGACCAAAAGCAAATCGTGCACCTTTTAATTTATTTTTTTCCTGTCTATTTATTTTATACATTCGTTGATTGGTGGTATTTTGTTTGAAAAACGTGGAGAAAATTGAGCTTGGTCTAAGCATTTATCTTTGACCAAATTAAAATATTTATGTGGATTGCAGATTCAGTGGTTTTGTGATATCAATATATCGTGCGGTTGGGGTGGGCGGTGGGGGTTCGTTGGTGAAAGAGGTAGCTGTGATAGTCGGGCCTTGTTTCTCAAAAGTCAAATCACTTGTTTTGAGTAGACAAGATGTTGTTAACAACATGTTATGCTATTGCGGAGGTTGCTTAAAGCAGCCTCTGCAATATCGTAAAGTGAAATAAGAGATGTGGGTTTCATTACAAGACTACACTTCCTGACCACACATGTCCCTCAGATGAATTTTATTTCAGTTTGGAAATACAGGCTTCCAAGGCCAACGAAGAATATCCTTTGGTTGTATTCCACATTTTCTAAATTGGTCTTGGATTTTATCGATTAACGAACACATGCTATCAAGTGATTTGAGAATGCATGATGTTCTCACGTCCAATTCTGACCTTCCATTGAGCAGGTCAAGTGCTGCAACTGGAGTTCAGTGAAATAAAAAGGGTACTTTAGAGGAAAGGGTTGCATGTGTACGACAACCAACTTGTCATCGGGGAAGACCACTCTGTGTGAATATATTCACGTGCAACATAACTATGATTAAGAAGCCTTTTCCCCGAAACATCTTGCTTTACTTACTGTTGTTGTTAGTATTCACCAGTTAATGTAAACAAGTGTTGGGCATGTTGTTGTTTTGTCTAAACAAAAAGTGGAAGAGTAGGTGTCTATATTATTTATTTGCAATTTTTAAGTTAATGCATATTCAAAGTTACGTTTGTCAAACGTGAGAAATTTATATTTTAAAATATCATCCGTTATTTGTGGGCATTAACACAAGAGACAATTGACACGTTTTTGCAGTGGTCAATTTACTCCCCATTTTGCTTTTTCAAACATCGCTTTTAGCGTAGTTTTATTTCCACCTTTTCAAACATGAAAAATCAGTCCTTTTCGCCTTTCCTCCATTCAAGGCCAAGTAATGTTCAGGCATTGTGTGTTACACAGTCTGAATACGTTATTGGCATGATCTTGTGAAAGTTAAAGCTTTTAAATTGGAAAACAGTTAAATTTTCTATCGAATAAGCGGGTAGGAGGGCGTTTTATGGCGAATTTGGGGTCTATCGACTTTGTTAAAGCGGTGTAGCGAGTAATCAGCAGTAAAATCTTAATAGTTAAACTCGCTTGTCGAATGACTGTTTTCAAAACTGCCCGCCGCTGTGTGCACATTGAATCTTCTTCTTCCTTCGGCTTTTCCCGTCAGGGGTCGCCACGGCGGACTACTGCTTTCCGGTGTCGCTCACAGACAGTCCTTTTTTCTTCATGTCTTCAATCACCTAGTCTGAGAACCTCCTTTTAGGTCTTTCTCGCTTCCTCTTTCCAGGTGGAGGCATGTGCAATGTGTGTACATTGAATACTAGGTAACTAAGCTAGAAACTCCAATAATTACATGTACACGTTCTGATAATTCCCCAGTTAGTACTCTATCATGTTAGATCACCTGACCCATACATTCTGACTCACATGACTAAGCGTCATGACAGTTAATCAAGTAACTGGTCTAAATTACAATAACTGCCTTGTGAGTGATATTATAAAGTAAATAATTGTAAATACGTCTATACCAAAACTTTTCTATACATATATGGCAGTTGTGTAATTGGTTACAATCAACAGTGTAATTTTATAGAAGCTGCAGGTTATTGGAAGAATTACACGTCACTTTCTTCCTTTTGAATACAGCTAATTCAAATATCGCGTCACTCCACAACAGGTACTAATCTTTGAGTTGTAAACTTTTTATTACCATCCTGGTGCGTTTATACCAGTACTTAGCTGCCAGTGACGTTAATGGTATGTTCTTTATTATTGCTGATCACAAGAAATGTCAAGGGGTACATACCTGGAATCCCGTTAGAGTTACGGCTATCCTGATTTAAATTAAACTGTTCTGACCACTCCATAACGCCCTTCAAACAGCTTGTCGACAAATAAAGTTTTAAAGTGGGCACTATGGTTGCAAATATTCCAAGTGGCCTCCGTCGATACGATCATATCAATCTCTCTCAACCTTCCATTAATTCAATTGCTCGGAATCTCGCCCGAATTGCTTTGTGTTCAAGTTAGCCCTTTGTATTCTCTTTACCCAAAATACTATTAAAACTTCAATTCCATCAGTGGTGAAGTTCCTTTTTTCCGTTGGAGGGGGACCAGCGTTTCCCACTGGGTCTCCGGACCCTCCGAGCCTCCCAGCCCCCTTTCAGGGAACGGGCATATAAGGCGTCCCCGGAAAATCCAAGGCCCCCAGCCCCAGGTCTCGTTTCCGAAGCTAGACTGAAAGCACACTGGGAGGCCCAGAGGGTCCGGAGCCCCACTGGGAAACACTTGCTCCTCCCCCCCAGATACAAGTGACAAAAAGTTGAGACCACAGAAAATGCAATCACAGGATTTAGGAACAGAAACAAGAGTGCACTGGGTTGCAATTTTAGCTGTGATCTAATTTCAGCTGAACTTCATTTATCATGCAAGCTTTCTCAGAAATCACAACAAAGGGACTCTAATTTCAGCTGTACTTCATTTATCATGCAAGCTTTCTCAGAAATCACAATAAAGGGACTGTAGGTTTCGTGTTGAATGAAACCTGCTTGTCTGAGCATAATTTTTGCACAGGGACTTTACCTGAGGTTTTTGCTTGAGTCAGTGATATGTGCTGTATTTATGTGGATACTGAGATTTTGAAGTGGAAGCGAATAGAGAACTTTCACACCCGAAATGCATATCTGTTTGGATTGTGGCTGGAGGCAAGTTTTCAGGCTTTTCAGAGAGAAAAAGAAGCAGGTAACCTCAGGTACAAAGCATTCGACGAGTGGGTGCAATCAAGAACTGCCTTGAAGAAGAGACGAGCATACGATTTGAGGAACTTGGCGAAATTAGGACAATTGGCACCGAAAATTCTACGGTGCAATTTGCCGATGGTATTTTTTGACCGCAACTTTAAAGTTTTGTTGACATATTTTAGTGACCATGACAGTGTGTGGAAGCACACACTGGAATGTTCTTGTATAGAGTGTTTTGAATATTTTCAGTGATAAAATATGTGTCTTGGATTTTGTCAATTTCTGTGTTCTTAATGTCTCTGTTGTTGCTCTAAACCAGTTCCAAGCAAAAATCAAAATCTTGGATTTTTGACATGCAGAGCTCTGCACACAGCTCGTTGGCTTCAGGAGGGCTTGTGACTCTTTCGACTTTTTGACATGCAGAGCTCTGCATATGGCCCTTTGTTTNTCAAGCGAAAGTATAGCATGACTAGTTGAGTTTATTTTGAAATTAACAACTTGAAGATAAAGTTTTTATTGACCAAAAGCAAATCGTGCACCTTTTAATTTATTTTTTTCCTGTCTATTTATTTTATACATTCGTTGATTGGTGGTATTTTGTTTGAAAAACGTGGAGAAAATTGAGCTTGGTCTAAGCATTTATCTTTGACCAAATTAAAATATTTATGTGGATTGCAGATTCAGTGGTTTTGTGATATCAATATATCGTGCGGTTGGGGTGGGCGGTGGGGGTTCGTTGGTGAAAGAGGTAGCTGTGATAGTCGGGCCTTGTTTCTCAAAAGTCAAATCACTTGTTTTGAGTAGACAAGATGTTGTTAACAACATGTTATGCTATTGCGGAGGTTGCTTAAAGCAGCCTCTGCAATATCGTAAAGTGAAATAAGAGATGTGGGTTTCATTACAAGACTACACTTCCTGACCACACATGTCCCTCAGATGAATTTTATTTCAGTTTGGAAATACAGGCTTCCAAGGCCAACGAAGAATATCCTTTGGTTGTATTCCACATTTTCTAAATTGGTCTTGGATTTTATCGATTAACGAACACATGCTATCAAGTGATTTGAGAATGCATGATGTTCTCACGTCCAATTCTGACCTTCCATTGAGCAGGTCAAGTGCTGCAACTGGAGTTCAGTGAAATAAAAAGGGTACTTTAGAGGAAAGGGTTGCATGTGTACGACAACCAACTTGTCATCGGGGAAGACCACTCTGTGTGAATATATTCACGTGCAACATAACTATGATTAAGAAGCCTTTTCCCCGAAACATCTTGCTTTACTTACTGTTGTTGTTAGTATTCACCAGTTAATGTAAACAAGTGTTGGGCATGTTGTTGTTTTGTCTAAACAAAAAGTGGAAGAGTAGGTGTCTATATTATTTATTTGCAATTTTTAAGTTAATGCATATTCAAAGTTACGTTTGTCAAACGTGAGAAATTTATATTTTAAAATATCATCCGTTATTTGTGGGCATTAACACAAGAGACAATTGACACGTTTTTGCAGTGGTCAATTTACTCCCCATTTTGCTTTTTCAAACATCGCTTTTAGCGTAGTTTTATTTCCACCTTTTCAAACATGAAAAATCAGTCCTTTTCGCCTTTCCTCCATTCAAGGCCAAGTAATGTTCAGGCATTGTGTGTTACACAGTCTGAATACGTTATTGGCATGATCTTGTGAAAGTTAAAGCTTTTAAATTGGAAAACAGTTAAATTTTCTATCGAATAAGCGGGTAGGAGGGCGTTTTATGGCGAATTTGGGGTCTATCGACTTTGTTAAAGCGGTGTAGCGAGTAATCAGCAGTAAAATCTTAATAGTTAAACTCGCTTGTCGAATGACTGTTTTCAAAACTGCCCGCCGCTGTGTGCACATTGAATCTTCTTCTTCCTTCGGCTTTTCCCGTCAGGGGTCGCCACGGCGGACTACTGCTTTCCGGTGTCGCTCACAGACAGTCCTTTTTTCTTCATGTCTTCAATCACCTAGTCTGAGAACCTCCTTTTAGGTCTTTCTCGCTTCCTCTTTCCAGGTGGAGGCATGTGCAATGTGTGTACATTGAATACTAGGTAACTAAGCTAGAAACTCCAATAATTACATGTACACGTTCTGATAATTCCCCAGTTTAGTACTCTATCATGTTAGATCACCTGACCCATACATTCTGACTCACATGACTAAGCGTCATGACAGTTAATCAAGTAACTGGTCTAAATTACAATAACTGCCTTGTGAGTGATATTATAAAGTAAATAATTGTAAATACGTCTATACCAAAACTTTTCTATACATATATGGCAGTTGTGTAATTGGTTACAATCAACAGTGTAATTTTATAGAAGCTGCAGGTTATTGGAAGAATTACACGTCACTTTCTTCCTTTTGAATACAGCTAATTCAAATATCGCGTCACTCCACCACAGGTACTAATCTTTGAGTTGTAAACTTTTTATTACCATCCTGGTGCGTTTATACCAGTACTTAGCTGCCAGTGACGTTAATGGTATGTTCTTTATTATTGCTGATCACAAGAAATGTCAAGGGGTACATACCTGGAATCCCGTTAGAGGTACGGCTATCCTGATTTAAATTAAACTGTTCTGACCACTCCATAACGCCCCTCAAACAGTTTGTCGACAAATAAAGTTTTAAAGTGGGCACTATGGTTGCAAATATTCCAAGTGGCCTCCGTCGATACGATCATATCAATCTCTCTCAACCTTCCATTAATTCAATTGCTCGGAATCTCGCCCGAATTGCTTTGTGTTCAAGTTAGCCCTTTGTATTCTCTTTACCCAAAATACTATTAAAACTTCAATTCCTTCAGTGGTGAAGTTCCTTTTTTCCGTTCTCTAGCGAACGCTTACAATTTCTAATAAACCTATTTACCCAGCCCGTATTTCGTTGAGTTTTCCGCAATGGAAACTTGTTCAAAATAGCTAATGGTAATAGCCAATGCCGGCAGTCTACGTAAAGTAGTGTGTGTTTTACACTGGGTTTGTGTTCCTTGTTTTTTTGTTTTTTCTACGCGTGTACCCCAGCTAGTTCTAATCTCGGTGTGCTAAGCTCACGTCGAGATTAGGTTTACCCCAATAGTTCGTGACTAACCGTCTTGACCTTGACAATCACAATTAGCAACTGATGTTGGTTTGTGGAAGTCCACTGGTTGGCAGTTTGGGGCGATTGGGCAGCTAAATAGCTGTTGCATGGTCTGCATTTGGCCGCAGAGGTCTGAGGTCGTGAAACCCCAAGACTTTGGATGCCATGCACCTGCCATGCCCCACTCATAGGCGGTTCAGTGCTCTCTATGTGGACCATGTATCACTACTATCAGACGTATTAGTTGCTGTGGGTTCGATTCCGCTCGAGTGCCAGGTTCGCTGATTTGGGCACATCGAGAGGGGTTTCAGAATCCAGAGAGCTATTGCGAAACGAAAGGCGCTTTCTAGACTTTGTGTTAGAACAGGGTATCCCTGATATAAGTCTCTGACGCTGCTCCATGCTCTCTACACTGCGGTGGCTGTTTGGTAGGGCAATTCCAACCAGAGCATAGATGCTGTTGATGGGAGTGGACTTTTTTCATCTTGCAGCTGTACGGCTCGCTTCGTTTAGTGCTGGATCGAGTTTCTTTGCATGGGCGGTCTGTAACCAAGTGGAGCACGCATATTCTCCAGCTGAAAACCAGAGTGCAAGGACATATTCTCACTGTTGTGAAGTCTGCACCCCACTTGGAGGTCATTAGCTGGCGTGTCAAGTTATTCCTCGTGCACACTTCTTTCTTCAGCTTGGTAATGTGTTCCTTGAAGGTGAGTGACCAATCTGGTGTCACTCCCAGGTACACCGAATATTTCTCACTCTGGAGGTTCTGTCCATCCCACTTGATGTTGAGTTTATGATTAACGAAGTGGTTCTTGAGGTGAAAGGAACAGATTTGTGTCTTTGCGGGGTTTGGCTTGAGATGATTTTCCCTGTAGTAGGTTGGCATCTGTTCGAGAGCGGATTCAAGGATTTATTCAGTTGATCAGAAATCGCGCTGCTGAGTTGTCAAACACAGGCCATCTGCGCAAATAAACTTCTTGCAGTCGGCAGGTTTGGGTTGATCATTGGTGAAGATGTTGAACAATAAAGGCACTTTATTTCTAAAATACTACTGCATGTGTATCTGGCGATTTACCCATGTTATTTTCATCACCAGAACAATTAATATCCATGGGATAAGCTTTCTCTCGATAAGTTAGTACTGCTCGCATGATTACAAAGGAAGACAAGTGCTTTTTCCATTTCTCGCATCACATCCTCGCAAAATTTGGCAAAGTTGTATCCAAATCAAGTTTGAAAGTGAAGACTGTCTAAAGTATATAGATTTCCCTTCAAATAATTTTGGTGATACTTATCCCAGCGGATTGTAAATGGACGCCAGGTACTGGTACATGCCTCTTTTCGTACTCGTGTTTTCCTTTGGAAAATTAATCGATTGTTAATTGTACGTTTTGTTCCATTTCAAGCTAGGCATGGCGGGTTTTCCGCATTTTGTGTTGAATTGCATCTTTGCACACGTGATATCTACCTCGATGTCACTTGCAGTTGGTGGGTTTAACACCTACATAAATTGCAATGTGTAATTCAAGCATGCCACCCTTCAACATGTTTGGTTCTGCTTTGAATAATGATCTCTCTACTTTGCCCACCATTTAACTCGTCCGCATACAGGCTGTTCCTGGTCTCGAGGTAACTACTCTCCAAAGTTTTTAAGATATATTTAACGTTTCTTCATGAGTGAATGGAGACGATTAATCCAAATAACGCACATCAAAACCTCAACGTTATAATCCCTGATGATTCAATGGCTTCTATCTGGTGAATAAGTAGGACATCTCTGTCTATCTCTGATGCGAAGCCACCAATACTTGTTTTCTATCTTTGACTGGGCGAATACCGTTTCCGATGAGATCGTTTCACAACTTGTTTTGCAGTGCTGGAGTCTTCTCCTAATATTCTTTTAACGATGGACTGGCGTTGGATAAGATAAAGCATCATACACAATACGAAGCTTAGTACTTTCGCTTGAACTTCGACGTCACCGGTAGCACTGCCTTATGGGAATATAGAACTCATTTGCATTTAGTGCCTCGGCACAACCTCAACACTTCTTAAGTCGATATGTCGATTAATTTTGCGCCGTAATCTTTGAATAACACTGGAGTTCTCATAAATTCCGATAACAATGCTAATAAATGACCAAAATCTTAATTTTCGTTGCTTTGCGGAGAGGTCATATATAAGCTACTCTCATTTTCTATTGACACGTTAGAATTTTGTACTCTCTACTATTGGCTCCCTTGGTTTGCCAATTTTTGGTGCAACCTGCAGCCATAATTTCGAATAATCTGGAGTACCGAATAAAAGTTCCCTGAATGAAATGTTATATTTCTTTCCAAGGACCCGCTCTTATCTCAACATGGCCTATTATCAATTTTGAAGCTTTTATAGTGATACATTATTATTAACATAATTAAACTTTACGAAGGTCATCATCAGAAAGCGTATTTTGATGATGATCTTAATAAAAAGGAAGGTCAAAATATTATATTCTTTAAGAAATATTAACCGTCTTTGTTTTAAATGCGTGAGCTTGCGATTTTATGTATTATAAATACTTTTTGCTTTTCCCAGCAGGAGAAATTTAGTCGGCTAAACAAAAAGGAAATTCTCTCAAGCGGAATATCATAATAAACATGTTCTGAATTATTCCTGGAGAGAATTCTTGGTCTTCGATTGCTAATGGGTTTGAAATTGTTGTATCAGTTCCATTGTTACGAAATTACTTCTTGTTGGGAAATGCAAAAATAGCTGAACAACGTGTCAACGGGCAAAAAGGAACACAGTAAGAATGCTCTTTGGTCAAACGGCGTAGTTTAACTTCAAGAGTTAGAAGCATGAAAAGAAGAATATCTTGCTGAGCTGAAATCTTTAGAGAAAATCCATTGGGACTCGAAAAGCAAAGGTGATATTAAAAACCTACCAAAGCAAATCCATCTACAAAAAGCGTTTCGATGTTTTCATTCCAACTTTTTAAAAAAGCCAGGTCGGACTGTCAAGAAATAAAAAAATGCATGCGGAGTGGCAAAGCTTTGTTACAAGAGACTTGAGGAAGAAGGTTTTACAAAGAAAAAGTTTCGCATTGCGGGTAGTGGTAGTAATGCACGAACTATTGAGGTCAGGGAAGCTTTATTCTTGTGGTTTATTGATTTTAGGACAGCCTGCCAGCGCGATTACCTTTATTTTTTGCTGCTGCAAGCAAAAATTCTTTATGTAAATTGCTTACAGCAGCATCCAGCCACCCCGCAAGAAGAAAAACCCACACTCAGTCTCGAAGCAATGAATCGAAGGCTGAGAAATGAGTATGGAGCCATTTTACGCAGCCAAATTTATTCTATTTTGTTTCTAAATAAGGCTGTATTATTCAAGTTAAGAAGTACCTAAGGAATATTTTGAGGAATGTAAACAAATAATATTTGGAGCTTGAAATGTTACTTCATCAAAATATATGGATTTAATCCGCTAATAATAAATGGCGATCAGATACCACTGCACAGCGAACGAGTCAAGTCCGATAGTTTTCTAATGCTGGGATTTGAAAACTCCTTTAAGTAGAAAAATTCAGTCATCTGAGTGATGACTGCACAATCACCTTTGGCTTCGACCTGACTCAATAACCGAGCCCAATCCACAGGTGTTTCAGTATATTTGAAAATTGTTAATTTCGAAAGACTTACATTGGATTTCCATTCCATTTCGAACTCGTGTCAATTACATGATGCAGGGTGTATTGTTTTTCTCCCATACAGTATTCCAGACACAAATTAAAAACGGACGAGTACTCGCGTGTCACATCAATTAAGTCTGTTTGATACGCCTCTCCGTTCTCTTGAAATAACTCCAGTCAACTTGACCTTTAGTTGTCGTAAATGTCAAGTATTTCTGATGTCACGAACATCATGAGAAACCTATTGATTTCATGGTTGTGGAAAAATACACCTTTTAAGCACATGCAGATTACAAGAAGTGACGGCAACTTTCTATCACCTTACAAAACTGTCCTAAACAATGACGACAGCCTTGCCGAAAATGTTTTTCTCATAGGGGCTTCCGCTTTTGATGAACAATAAATATGCCGATAACAATTTTAGAATGATTCCCTTGTCTTGTAACTCTGCCCAAGCCAGGTTGAGAAAGGAGGAGGGTTGGGCATTGGGCTAGTAAGCTCGCCCTGTACAACTACAGAAACAGCAAGAAGCAGCCAATCCTGTCAACATCACCGGCAAAAAGACAGAGCTTGGACAGCCGTAGGAGTATCACAGGGGAACGAACTACCTTTGATGCCTCTAGATGGGTCTATATAAAACCTGCACAACACAATAATTTGAACATGGAATGTGAGGACATTGTACAAAACAGGAAAACTGGAACAGGTGATCCAGGAAATGAAGCAATACGACCTCAATGTGTTATGAGTGAGTAAAACTAGATGGACAGGACAAGGAAGATTAACAAGTGAAGGAGATACTGTACACTTATCTGGGGATGAAGCAGAGCACATTAGAAGGGTTGCTGTACTTCTAGACAAGGTGGCCACAAAAGCCCTAATCAGCTGGGAGCCTGTGTCAGATAGGATCATCACTGAAAGATTAAATAAGCATTTACTGACGACTTCCATTATACATATATATGCAAAACAGAGGGTGCAGAACAAGAGACAAAAGAAGAGTTCTACACCTAGTTACAGTACAACATAGACAACCTCCCTAGCTATGATCTGAAGATCATAATGGGAGACTGAGATGCGAAGGTTGGGAAAAATCGTGCAGGCTTTTCCAAGGTATAGGCCTACATGGCTTTGCGGATAATACGAATGACAATAGTCAAAGTCAGGAACGAGAATGACCTCCGCATTAGTAACACCTTTTTGAAGCACAAAGATATTCACAAATAAACTTGGGGATCTTCAGATGGGAACTCGCTGAGTGAGATAAATTTCATTTGCGTAAGCAGAAGATGGAGTTCATTCCTTCTGGATGTTTCAACTTTCAGAGGAGCCGATGTGTTTTCGCATCATCACTTGCTAGGTGGAGACGGACAAAGCGTGCAAGATGAAAATCGTACGCTGTTGAGAAAATACGCAACCCTGAGGTCTCAGGGAGGTTCCAGTAACAGTCGTCGAATCACTTTGCGGTCGTACAAAGGGACACAGACATCACAGATAGGTGGATACCTTTCAGAGATGACATAAATAAAACAGCCAGCTGTATTATACACAAGAGGACGTAAGAAGGAGCAATGGATATATGATGAATCCTGGAAGTTGATTGATGAGCTTTGATCTTCAAAAGGCAATAGAGATCAGGCTGGAACAAGAGAGCAGACCAGAGATGTTCAAGAGCGTTACAGGCAAATCGAGAAAGCTGTCACAAGCACACAAGTCGACAAACACGCCTGGTTTGAAATGAAGACATAAGAAGTTCAAGATACCAGCTGATTGTAATGACATAAGAAAGTTGGTTAAACTAGCCATGCAGCTGTCTGGGAAAAACAGCCATGTTAACATTCCAGTGAAGAGCAAAGACCGTTGCATTCTAGCAATGGAAGAAAAACAAAACGAAAGTTGGATTAAGCATTTCCAAGAGGTGCTCAACTAACCGCCTCCATAGACTAAATTTGATTGGAGCAACCTTCAACCAGCACAAGAATTGGATATAGGAAAGGGCCCCATTACAAGAGAAGAAGTTCAAGATGCTATCAAAACGATGAAAAACCAGCAGAACCCCAGGAACTGATGCCATCAACTGTGAATTACCTAAAAAAGGAGATCTTACGGACTGCAACTACTGGAGAGGAATAACATAACTATGAACCACAGGGAAACTTTTCAGCAGAATCATTTAAAAACGTCTTCTGAGAGCAGCGGATAGGAGGCTACGAGTGGAGCAGGCAAGATTCAAGGGAGGAAGGTCATGAATAGAGCAGATATTTGTCCCGAGGACGTCATTGAGGAAAGTCTGGAGTTTTAGTCACAGCTAGCCCTAAACTTGATCGATTTCTGAAAAGCATTTGACAGTGTACACAGGAAATCGAACGACACTACAAATCGAAAGTGCCAAAGTGGAATTGGTATCGTGTTTCTCTCAGTGCCAGGGAAGGTTCTCAACAGAGTCTTTTTAGTGAGAATGAAAAAGGCGCTAGGATTCTAAGCTCCGAGACCAACAAGCAGGCTATCGTGAGAATAGATCTTGTGTGGACCAGATCGCTAGTCTACGTATCATAGTAGAACAGTCACTAGAATGGAATTCACCTCTGTACATAAACTTCGTAGACTATGAGAAGGCGTTCGACAGTGTAGACAGAGAGACACTCTGGAAGTTGCTAAGACACTACGGAGTTCCAGAGAAAATCATCTCACTGATCCGATGCATCTACAAAGACATGAGTTGCAGGATCGTACATGCAGGACAGCTATCAGCCAGCTTCGAGGTGAAGACTGGAGTCAGGCAAGGTTGCATGCTGTCGCCATTCCTCTTCCTGCTAGTCATCGACTGGATAATGAAGACCACAACAACAAGAAAGAAAAACGGGATACAGTGGACACCCTAGACCCAGTTAGAAGACCTTGACTTTGTTGACGATCTGGCGCTCCTGTCACACAACCGAAAACAAATGCAGGACACGACCACCTACCTCGAGACCACATCAGCTGAGATAGGGCTCAACATCAACAAGAATAAAACTGAATTAATAAAGATCAATACCGACAACAACACCCCAGTCACAATAGCAGGAGAGCCCTTGCGGGAGGGGGAGTCCTTTGTATACTTAGGAAGCATAGTGGACCAATGTGGAGGCACAGACCAGGATGCCACTGCCAGAGTCGGCAAGGCAAGGAAGGTCTTCATCATGCTGAAAA
>RDPX01000406.1:482826-567897 GCA_003991215.1 Morbakka virulenta
ACAAGAGTGGCAATACCATGCTTAGAGTGTTTGATTGAACCAATGAGAGAAAAGCCATATATCTTGATTTTGTCGTCATTGGTGGCATGTGTTTCTTGCAGTAGAATAACGGAAATTGAATTGTCCATGGCGATTTTTTGAATGACTTCACATTTTGGTCGTGTAAGGCCTTCTACATTTAATTGAAGGATAGCTGGACCAGATGGTTCATGTATCTTTGACATGTCGTTAGATTGTCTAGTTTGTCTCTGTTGTTCAGGTATTGGCATTAGTTTCCCAAAGTTAGATTGGTACTTGCAGGCTGGACCACGAGGAGGTTGCCAATATCCAGCCCTAAATAAATGATAAAAATCACTGAGGAGTAGCCTTCCTGGAGGCATCTCCAAATGCATGCAGGCCACCATTTACTATGTAACCTGTTTTATTAAAAACACAACTGGGAATACTAATTGTTTCAACAAGACTTAAATGATGAAGCCACGATTCCCATCCCACAACCTTGTCCTCGGGTAATTGGCCACCCCAATTGCTGTATTGTGATATTATTAACAATGATTGAGATCAACATCCATGAAGAAGAGCCACTCACGCACAAACTGCACGAACTGACAGTACGAGAAAAACATGCGATGAACAATCTAGTAAAGATGAAGATGTCATACGATTTGGATGTCACATGATTATCAAATAAATAGTTTTTACGTTTACTGCTTTGGATAACGGTTTCTTGCCCCTTTTATCTTCCCACACAAAATTGGCGACGAAGTGTTGTTTACTTTGTTTGTTGACACTTGATTTGCTCAAAAACATTGCGGAATTACTTTCCTTTTTTCATAAACTCTTTGTTCTCAGAAATGTCTCGAGGAGAAGAAGGAATTTCTACAATTACTCAAGGAAATAAGGCGTCTGTAAATTTACCTGAGTGAATGATGCAGAAAAGTTTATGACAGTTGGGACACGCTGGAAAAAATACAATAAAAGGTTTGAAAATATATGCAACGCATAAAACGCAAAAAACAATGGACAACGCTTGCAATGTTGCTGAATTATCCAGGAGAAACAGTAAATGATATACGATGGTTTGCTTACTAATGAAGAAGAGAAATATGCACAATTAAAACAAGAAAAAGGAGAAAAAATCTATCAGTTTTAAAATTGATGTATTTTAAGAATCCTACCGTAAGTATTGTCCAGGGAAGGACGGTTTTAGAAACATACTGGTTTTAAAAGAAATCAGAGTTGTTTTAACTACAACATCTAAAAATGGCAAACAACTATCCTGCTTTCATGGTTGGCAATAAACACCAAGGATGGATGTAGATTGTTTAGGTTAGTCATAAAAATTATTACTGTCTTTTTGGTTTTTGAAATTGGCAAACGTGTTATAGGCCAGTATATAAAACATAAGAACGTCTACATTTTGTGTAGACTAAAATCATTGTTTTTTACAACATCCTACAAATATATTATGGCCTGTTTCAGTTCTACGCAGTTTTAAATTGGTCTAATAAAAACTCTAGTCTTTTTTTTTCGTGATGTCGCTATTTTCCCTCCTGAAAAATTCTCAATAGAAATTGGTAGAACTAATCAAAAGTCGTTGAGTAACGTTTATCCTAATTATGTTTTAAAGAAAGTAATTCAGTACAAATTATCCAGTTTTGAAAACCCTATTGAACACCCAACCCCAACCCCAAAGTGTCCTTTTACCTCAAACTATCTTGGATATGACTGGTTTCTACTAAATTTGAAGATCAAATTACCAAGGCAGTTTCTGAATGTTATCTTGCTACTGTACCTAAAGTTATTTGTAACTCGCGAAAAATTCTTCTTTCGTCTACAAAAGATGACTTACCTGACTAAAAGTAGACTGTAACAAAGATGTAATCCCCCATCTTTGATGGAAATAAAGCAGGTTAGAAGGTCAAGTGTATTTTCCAGAAAAACGAATGCATAATTGCCTATAGAAACTTAAGGGTTTTGTTTCCATTGAGCAGGTTAACCACACTGACATCAATTTGTAGGGCTTTTTGGCTTTAAAGCAATTAATTTTTGACACAATTATCTAACTTGCTCTACTTTCTGATGAAATTCACAATAAAATACAATGAGAATAACTCTGAAAATCCTCTATCCTTGTTTACGAAAGGCTGAGTTTCCATAACAGTCCAATTTCAAGGATGCTCTACCTCTAATAAGTCTGACTTTTTATGGGACACGCCGCTTATATAACGGTTTGCAGCTTGCAGAGACAAATCAGGGGGTATACAAACACATGTCTACCTCTAAAACAATCTTTACAATGATAGTAATAGTTTCTGGATTGCTTCTCTCATATGTACAGCAAAATTAATTGTGTCCNAAAGCAATTAATTTTTGACACAATTATCTAACTTGCTCTACTTTCTGATGAAATTCACAATAAAATACAATGAGAATAACTCTGAAAATCCTCTATCCTTGTTTACGAAAGGCTGAGTTTCCATAACAGTCCAATTTCAAGGATGCTCTACCTCTAATAAGTCTGACTTTTTATGGGACACGCCGCTTATATAACGGTTTGCAGCTTGCAGAGACAAATCAGGGGGTATACAAACACATGTCTACCTCTAAAACAATCTTTACAATGATAGTAATAGTTTCTGGATTGCTTCTCTCATATGTACAGCAAAATTAATTGTGTCCTAACTTTAATTTGAAAAACACACGAATATTTTACGTGTATATTTTCCTTAAAAGGTTGTTTCTAAGTGAATCAATTTTTTGGCCTTGTCGTGAAGCAACTAATCACGTCACCAAACATTTTGAGAATTATTTACATAGACAACCTGCAATATGAGTAAACCATGTTTATTTGAATTGGCTTATGTTTACAAGTACTATGTGGACAGAATAACTACATGTAGAATAGTATTAGTTACGGAATCTGATGATGTAGTGATGATGCAACAGATTTTGATTACCGAATTACAAACAAACGTATTACCTTGCATGGCATTGCAATTTGATTATATGTAGGAGCATTGTTTTGGATATGTATTGATGCAGCAACTGAAGATTTGAAAATTCCGTATAAATAAAGCTGTGGTTTTGAAAAAGACAGTATTATTTCAGATGTGAACTTAGTTGTTGTTCCTAAAACAAATAGCACCATAAGATTGTGTATAGACTTAAAGAGATTATTCCAACTGGAATCTGTTGATGAAGCAATGGCAAAAATTGGATATGAGGCAGTTTACATGAGTAAACTCAATGGCAATTCTGGGTGCTGGCAGTTACCTTCAGACGAAGACAGCCAGTAATTAACAACTTTTATAATGCCCTTCGGTAGATACTTCATTAGCGCTTATTAGTATGCATACACTGGGGATGGGGGTGGGGTGGGGGCGGGACCGAATAAGCACGGGTGTCTGCTTTTTTCGCAAAAGTCTAAGCTTTTCGATGTAAAGGTTCGGTGAAGGAGAGTCTATATATGACGCATCATCTATTGCCTTTTAAAACCTGTCTTCACCATTAACGTTCCTTTCAGATGAAATGTCATAGCCAGGAGGCAAGTTTTGAGTAGTATTTGCAATTTTGTTTTGTAAGCCAGCTAAGGAACTTATATGAAGACCATTTGTTAATATGAGTCTACCAAGAGCATCAAAGCCGAATGGAAACTTAGTTTTGTGTTAAAGTGTTTTAATGGTTTTCTTATTGGCAGCGTCAATATTTAAATCAATGATTGATTTGAACATAAAAATGTGTGTGGAAATGTATGTTTAGATCACATGCGCCATGTAGCTGTTGCACAGCTTAACTATTTAGTTTTCCAAACTGCTTGTTAATATACACTATCAACCTAAATGATTCCTTTTCATTATTAGTTTAAAGTTGGTGTTGCTACCATTGACTGGATGACCGTTTTCTGGTTGCATTGGATTCAGTGCACCTATGTTTTTAAGCCATGACAATGATATATGGAAACAGTTATCTATCTATCTAAGTTTAATGTTCTGTTGTGTGGCCTCCACCACTCTTTCTTCGTGAGAATAGAACAGTTTGCTTTCCGTAATGACGATTGCCAAATGTTGCCACTATGTGTGCCATATCATTTATACAAACATTTTGCTGATATTTGAACCTTCTTAAAATGTCTTAATAGTCCCGAGATCTTTCAGCAAGTAACAACAATTTGACAGCATAAATTACTCCATGAATGCAACAAAAGGGAACCCAGCTTCCTGAATTTTTGATAAACTGTTTACATATCTTATTAAACTTTGAATTACTGCCTCCAATACAATTTTTATGTGATTTACTAATTCAAGTTAATTTCCTTTTCTTTGAATTCCGACCTTATGAGCAACCTTCCTTGTATCTCTTTTAACTTGCCCTCCATAATTGTATTCAACAGACTCTCATGGCTCATTTTTTGGATCCACATTCCAAACGGACGGTTAATTTTTTTACTTTTCTATATTTTGTATTAAAAATAACATCATTTTGACATCTCTTTCCTATAAAGGGTGCCTAAAATGAAATGTTTGACTCGACTTCAATAGTGTCAACAGACTTTCCCCTGAACCCTAAACAGATAATATTGCTTCCCAAAATTTATCACTGTCCAGCAAGGGTACAAAATGCTCGTCCTATGTTGGTAAATGAATTTTAGCTGGGCATTAAAATGCAGCTTTACGGCTGACATCAGTTATTAATGCAGCCAGTATAGCACCACATTCTACGCCATTACAATCGTAATTTCTAATACTTAATGCGTTAAAATGTACGTACACATTGAACATTTTTGGTTATCGAGTCTTATAAAAATCGCAGATAGATCGTTGCAAACGTTACCTAATGCAACGTTAATTTTGAGACATTGAGGAATGTACAAACAGACATCTTAATCTGCGAGGAATATATTGTTGTAATTATGGACTCCATTTGTATATTCTTAGAGTATGTAATCATTTTTACAGCACTTACAGCAACGAAAAAACGTTTCAATTTCTTCGGCAATATCTGTCATTGCTCAAAGCTTAGCCCTGAACATTATTCCAAGGGCCCAGATAGTTGCTTGTGACATAATTAGTAAGTAGTTACGTTTGGTTTAAACGCCGTAGGTTAGTTGCTATGAATCAGGTTTTTAAACTCAATTGGTTTGATGAAAGGTATTTTGCAGGTAATTTATCATCATTATCAACTCATTGTCTGAAATTGGAGGGTAGATTATTTTGTTGGGATCCTGGTTACGGTAACTTCTTTGTGAATTGTCGAAAGGCTCAAGTAAAGAATGTTCGTTTTCAGAATCGGGACTGTTGCGTGGGTAAATGGATTCCGATTTATACAAACTCATTGCCTGTATTCGTGCTGTTTGATGCAAATACCTCAATGATAATTAATACCTTGTGGAAACATGTGATGTCTTATTCTATATTTAAAGTCTAAATTTCCGGAAACCTCATTGTACGAAACAATATAGCGGGATGAAACTGGAACATTAAAATTGGTTTCATCAAACACAGAGAAATGAATATAATTTTTATCATGCTACTACACCTTGGGAAGAGCTGACCTGGCCTGTCTTTCCATGCAGTTATCCAGTGTTTTTTTCGTTAAAGTTTTGTACTAACCTTTCTTGGATATTACCTGCAATTTTAACAACAACAGCTTTACATATGAAGAAAAACTGGCATTGTTTACTTGTAATAAGTGATGGTATTCCTTTGGAGTCATTCTGGAGCTTGCTGCCGTTTAAAATTTTTCCCTGGATGACTGCCTTTCACAGTCAACGTATCTTTTGTGTCCTGATACCAAAGACTTTCTGGACATGCATTGGGAAAGTCATCCCTCCATGTTTAGATTTTTAACCAAGTACAATCCCTTTATAGGTTCACAATAAACAGCAGTAACTGTAGGAATATTGTCATGTTTTTAATTTTTTGTGTAGACTTAGACTTTCCTGCTGCATTAGCTTGCCACCAACGTCTTAAACAATTCGTTAGCTTTCTTTTTAACTGCTTTTGTAGGTGCATTTGTTTTGGATGCTGTATCTAGTGTAATGAGCTCGTCACTTAATTTAACTCTGTCCATTTCTGCGTCATTGTCAGCGTACCATTTTGGGGTCATTTTAGTGTATACATGTATATGTAGGTGGCTTACAAAGTACCTCATTTCTTGTATTGCAGCAGGGAAAATTGTGCAATGGTAATAGAATATATTGTTTCGAGCACATGACTTTTCCCTATGAGTTAAGTATAGGTAATATTTGTTTATTTTTGTAAAACAGAACCTTATTTCTATTTACATGTGCCTGGGTGATATGTTTTAATATACGGATGGTTGATGTAAAGGTAATTGATGTTGTACATAGGCTGCAGTAGTAATCTATCATTTTCCCCATTTTTTCCAGAAAACCATTTCTTATCAGATCATGTGCATTAATGCTGTCATTAATGTTTAAATGGGTGTATCTTTCTAAATACAAATTACTTTCAACTTTTATTCTTTTGCCATGTGGCTCCATAATTCCTTGTTTAGTTGTACTTGATGAATCATCGTCGTCCTTGTTTATTGGTACCCTACTGGAAGAGCTTGTTTTGTGGTGAACTACAAAATCATGGCACTCTCTTTCTTTAAAATGTTTCAACTTCGTGTCTTTTAAACATCTCACTTGATTGAAATTGTGATAATATAACACAACCATCAACTAACTATCGGATTTTGCTTATTTCTAAGAAATCACTAAATCTAGAAATATATTTCAGGTACCGGTATTCAACGCTGTTTGCATGAGTTGTATCTCGCAACTAATAAAACGATAATTCATCAAGGGCAGAAATAAACATCGATCTAATAAAGGAAACAAGTGTGGCTGTCAGCCTAAAGAGGATAGAAAGTCCATCAAATGCTGTTACAAAATTGGGCATATATTTTTATGTCATTATTACCGTAGTCTACTGTGAAGCCATTGAAATGTTTTCAAGAAATCTTGTAACTGGTTTTCTCAAATCGTGCAGCAGCAAAAGAAATCCTCCCACAAACTTTTGGTTCACCGGAGGTACACATTCGTCGGGTACATTATTCATCTGTGATTTGAAGAGAGGTCTTTAAAGTCAGTTGCACCTCTCAGTACCAAATACTGCATTTGGCTGAGCATTTTATCTAGGCTTAAGTCAATTTTCTCCAGTTTGCTCTTTGAATTCACCAGCACCTAAAGCAGTATTGCACCTCACTGTGTGAGTGTAAGTTTTGATAAGGAGGATCAGGAAGATCCAAATGTCATGAGAATAATATTCTATGTACTGAAGTTTCTGGATGTTGGGTTTTTAGCTGCAGCAAGCAGGCTGCTCAGCTAGGGAGAAGATGAAGACTGCAAAAATTGGGCGGTGACTTTTTATGATATTCAAAGAATAACAACTCATTTAACATTTATTGTTAAAACTACAAAATTAAAACTTATTGAAGAGATTTAACTATATCATGTGATTTAGATCTGTTTTAAAGTGTGTGTTTTTGTGAAAAACACATGTCAAAGAATACGTATATTGTATATCTAACAGGATTTGAAGATTCAATTAGATTTTTGGTCTCAAAAACATATACCTACACTGTTTATTTCTGATTATATCACATGTCCTTGCTAAGGTATCATTTTACTAGAAGGTAATTTTAGACACCATTTTGAATTTCATACCATGATGTAAACAAATTTCAAATCTAATGTTTTTTAAAACCTATGATACTCTCTTACAAATGAAGTGAGCTTTTGCTTTTAAGAGAAAACTTTTCACGAAAATGCCAATTTGCCTATACCAACTATGTCCTTTTAACATGGATAGTAACAAACAGAAAAACCCCTGATATAGACGGTATCTGCACAACACGCATTACATAACGACCAGGCAGAAGCAGAGCAATAAAAATTCAAACATTGAATTAAACAGTTGAAACAGGCTGTGTACATTCGAAGCATTGTGTTTTCGCTTATTTAAAAATTATATCCCAATATATTTTAGAGCTGTATAGAAAATGAAATGAGACTTTAATGGTCTAGAGAGCAAGGTTTTGTTTCCATTTCTTTTGAATAAAGCAATCAATTTGAAAGTTATCTAAAAGTAGCCTATCAAGTTATCCTTGTGCACTGATTTTATGGTCTTTTTGTATTGTTTTTTTCACATTGAAAGGATGATTGATTGCTGAGATTTCCTTATACAATATAACACTTAAATCAGCTTCAACCAGCTTTTATGACAGAATAATAACATCGTAGAGGTAAGTCAGAGTGTCTTTTTTTACTAATGCAAAGGAATCTGATTAATTTTTTGAGATCATTGCTCTACATTTCGGAGTTAGTTAATTGTTGGTTTGAAAACAACTTCAAACTACTTCTGATGAAAGAAGTCACTCCCATTTTAGAAGGTGAGCATATATACGGCTCTTTACATAATACTGAATGTAAACCTTAACAATTGTTATTGACCATTGAACAGTTAATAACAGGAAACACCTCGTTATCTTTTATGGTGAGAAAAAGATCAATACTCATTAGAGAATAGAGCTCCTATAGCTAGGCTTCCAATGAACCCATAAAGTCAAAAGTTTTCACCTCATTACCTGCTGGTTTTATTTCAAAATTAATATGAGTGGTAACAAATTATTTTGATCATAAAACATGAATAATATCATTGAAAAAAGTTGATGACATACATGATAGATTTAAAGAGTGAACACTTAGATATTAAACATAGTGTTCAGTTAGTATTTTGATTTCAAGTGCTCCATTAAGGAGCGCACATGTATTTATAACACATACTATAATTAATGAATTACAGACAGAAGTATAAATAACATACTTAGTAGTTATAAGACAATACTATACCAACAGAAATGTAAAGGTATATTTTTACATCACCAAAAAAGTGTATTTTCAATTGAGTTCTATTTTTGTGAAAAATTCAAAAATGATTAACCACAAAAGATGGTGACAATTGAGATAGCCGACTTAATGTATAAACCTTATTTTCAATAAATTCTTCAACTAGAAGAACAACGTTTGAATGACCGAAGAAGGTATTAGGGGCTAAAGCCCCGAGCAGCTAGAAGATAATGATTAGCTTAGTCCATGAATCAGTTGTCATCTGAAAAAAAATCGAATTCGGAGTTAAAAACAATTTAAGTAAGAGCTTTTAGTTCTTTTTAATCATAACTCCTTGATTATAATAAGGAAACCTTTTAATTTAAGTTTTAAGTGCAAGCAATACCAATGAATTCCCCTTTTTTTCAAGTTTTGTTTGCAAGATTTCTACAAATCTCTTGTCACTTATCGTTGCAAGATATTTTGCTGAGAATACCAAGATATTTTGCTGAAAATACCACTGGTACTTAAAAAGTTATTCACAAGTTGCGGAAGTTCGTGACCTACTCTGATATCTTTGTGTTCAACGCATTTGCAAAGACTCAGTGCAAACTTGTACCTTAATACTTGAATCAGGTTTGGAAACGACTTTATGTACAATAAATTGTGCCCAGCAGTCTTTATAAGTGTGTTGGCCATGAATTGGCTCTGCAATTCAGTTTTTCACAGCATTTAATACTTCGATGACAATCAACTTGTTCGAGCCATGTTTTGCAATTATAAACAGTTAAATTTAGTCTTTGCAATGGAATATGTTAGAAAAAATTCCTGATAATTCGGAAAACAAAAAATTTACAAATGCAATAGAAGGCTTTAAAAGCAAATCTCAGAGAAAGAGAACCAACAATATCAAATAAGGAGATCGTTTTACTCGTTGCAATTTCTGTTTCTTACAACTTTGTCTTCCAGTTTTGGTGTCCCTATCAATATACCTTTATGAAGAGGATTATTTTTGTTTATGTTATTTATGTTGTTTATGTTTATGAGCATCTATTTTAAAATTGAACACGACACAAAAAGCCTCCTTTTTTGTTTTGAGCGAACCAGTATGAAGAGGGCCTCACAGAAAGCTAGATAATGCAGCACAGTGTAAACATGAATTCATTTAAAGATTCAGTTGTTTCTCCAAAAGACAAGACTTTTCGAACCTATGCTGAGGAGTTCAAAATGAAGGTAATTGCTTAAAAATTTTCTATAGATTCTACACCGAGACATTTTAAGGTAGAAAAAAGAATGATTTCTTGTTGAAATAACAGCAAGTTTAAGGTTCGATTCCAACGAACAGAAGCCAAAGAAAAATAAAGAAATGCTCGCTGGATGCAAAAGAAAACCTCTGAGTGAAGAACGTTTGGAATGGATTTTAGAACAATAATCTGCATCCTGCGCTTTTTCCGACTTCGTTTCATGAAAAAGGCCTGTATAATTTACAGCACCCTAGTAGATAAGAGATTATTATATCTGCCAGCAAGGGTTGGTGCAAAAAATCTATGAAAAGAAATGATTCAGCTTTGCGTAAAAAAATATCTGTGTGTCTGAAAGGTCCAGAATTGTGCTTTCAAAACTTGTTGCCTACGATATGGGAACCCGGAGATAAAGCTTACAATTCAATTTCACAATAGATAGTAGATATGCTATGGATGGAACTACTCTTTGGTCAGACATGGTCTCATCGTCACCTATTGATAAAAGTGGATGAAAAACTGTCACAACTGGAAATCAAAAAAGTTACATATCACTTTGTTTAACACCCCCAAAAAAATAGGAAAAAATTGAAGCGATTTTTTAAAAGAGCCAAGCGGGATGTAGAAAACCTAAATTTCATTAAAAATATGTAATTGCCTTATTATCACATGGTTGGATAAATTTGTAACTAAATAGTCATCGTACCGAAAAAGTCCTCAGCAACTTTTTGTCCGAAAGACTATTGCTACCCTGAAATGCACACGAATGTCACATTGAAGATTCTGACAAAAATTCTTTGAAGAACAAAAAACAATTGATGCAGTGTTGGTACCATGGGGTTGCACACATATCCAGGCACTCAAACAATATTGTGTCGAGTTTTACAATGATTGACTGTCAACTGTTGGACTCCACGCAGAAACTGACTGTGGAAATGTAAAAGAACCCCCGAGAAAAGAACTAGTTGCATGGATTTCAAAATCCTGGAACAGTGAAAGCCAAGAGATTATGCAAAAGTGTTTTTTGTTTCTTGTGGTGTTACATATATCTCGATTGGGAATCAAGATGACGAAACCACCTGCTTCAAAGATGATGATCCTTGCAGTGAAGGTTGGTTGATGTTCAAAAAGCAAGTGGGTTGTATGAATTTCACCCAACCAAATACATTTTTACCAAATGAGGAGGATAGAATGGCAACATGGCCCAAGAACTTGACTGTGGAAGAGGACTCAGAAGAAGATGAAGACATTGACATTGCTTCTTTGTAGTTTTTTTACAGTTACTTCCAAATGTACAATAATATTTGATAGAGCTTTATGTGTATTTTGTCTTAGTTTCATTAAGTACATTTTTCAAAATCAGAAAAAATCATGTGTGTAATCCCTGTTACCATCAATTTTCATGTTTTAGCTTACTGGATGATATAGAAATATTTACAACCTTTGATAATAAGGATGGACACTGATCACAGTCGGTTTACTAGGCGCTTCCCTTAATTAAGTGCTCTCTTAAACGGCAAAAAAATTATCAAGGGCCTTGGCGCTTAAGTGAAGCATTACATTAGTTGTAATTAATATTTCGGGAACAGATCAATATTTTTCTGTCCATGTCTACAAGATCCTTTTCTGAAAGTCCACCTTTTCAAATTACACACCTCATCCTCGTAACATTAGGGTAGGGTAAATCAGTAAGTTCTTAGTGGGACGAGTGGTTTCGGAGGCCAAATTCAGCGCTGAATCCAAGAATGAAGGTATTTTTGACCTCCATGTATGCTTTCGGTCAGAAAAATACATTTTTTCAAAATGGCGACCGGAAATGACCAGAAAACCAACAACGAACCCTCGAGTGAACATGCCCACTTCCGATATACCTATTCATATGTTTTTTCATGAAAACAATCCATTTTTGTAGGTATTTTGGTCGTATCTCCCTCTACTGATGCGTTGTGGGCAAAACTTTGTTTTTCCAAATGAAGAAAATAACGTTTTTTGTAAAATAACCGGAAACGTGACTTGTATCATTCGCACAGTAGTGCCTACGTGACTTCTCACACGCGTAAGAGTCAACAAAAGCCATTGTCTTTATCCTCTGCCTGCAAAGTAGAATTTCATTTTCATTGCCATGGATGATTTTACATCAACCACAACGACGAGGAGTGCTGTAATAAGTCGTGAACTAAATGTTTTAATTTACAAAGAGCAGTGTGAATTTCTCGTGAAATCGAAGTTACAAGCTGGTGCTCATTTGACCGGACGTATGTTGTTCTTGTGTGCAGTTCGAACGGGCAAGAAGACAGTTTCACAGGATGAAGCAAGTAGAATTGTTGCCAAAGAACTGTGTGATGACAGGATATCCAAAAATGTCTATCCAATGAACGAGAAACCAGTGGCAAAGAAAATAAAGGATGACTACGTTTTTTTCAATACAATGATTAAACAACAGCGGAACATTAACTTCAAGAAGAAAAAACTGCCAGCTTCAATAGACGAATGACAAGCGTCGCGAACGATATAGGAACAAGTGATTCTGGGTATCAGAGAAAAATGGAGGATGTACATGGAGTGAAAATGACCGCGGAGGACAAAGTTTTTANCGCAAATGTTTAGATGAAAGGATCGTTAGGTGCATTATACAGTGTTTCTCTGATCATCAAATAAGTCAAGGCGATATCGCCGGTATTATAATGAAAACTGCTAATATACTTTTTGGACAACACTGGACTCTTCGTTCGCTTTTGGACTATAATACTCCTGGAAATAAATCATTAGCTACACATGATGATGATTCCACAAGCAGTGAAGAATCATCGCCTTTGACTGTGAAACGTCGACGTTCAGCGGCTGATCTCAGTAATGTTTTCCCTTCCGCCAGAACCATAGACAATTATTTAGATGATGTCTCTTTTCTAAATCTCTAGATGGCAGCGCAATACATCATAGAGAAGAATGAGGATCACATTGTGACGATCGGTTTGGATGACACCACCAAAGTCGCTGGTCATCAATTATATGATGTAAAAGCTGATCATATTATAGTTTCTGGACTCTGACAACGGGCTATCTCGAAAATGTGAGCCATGGTGGTGCCGAAGGAGCTGCTGCTTATGAATTCAAACTGAAAAGTTTAGCAGTTCTGGCTGAAACTACAGTGGAGAACATAAAATCCTCTTGATTTTTGGATGTCTGATCGTGCTGGAGACTGCACTACACTGTTTAAAAATCTTGGTGTAGAAGACGAGAAGGTGCTGAAATGCTGTGCCCATATAATCCTCGGCATAGATCATTCCATTGATAAAGTGTTTTGAAATACCGAACAACAAATCGGACTGCACAAATTGTTGGACATTTCAGCTGGCCGGAAAACCTTCCTGTCATCGTCAACCTCCATCCACACTCTGGGCCAAATAGCTATAGCGAAGTTACTGTCTCCCAGTCATGCCAGTCACTCCGTATCATTGTACAATGAATACTAGAACTGGTTGCAGCTGCAGCAGATTGACCACACTGGATTCAGGGGATTTACAAGCAATCGATTCGGACGCATAGCGGAAATCGCCAAAGGATTCATTGCATGGCGCCAATCCATCCTAGACTTCTTCGAGACAATCGTCGATAAAAACTCGAACCAACTGATTTTAGCAGTCTCAACGTATATTCAGAACGACTGGTTCATCCTTTGCTCGGAAATCTATTCTGACATAGGAGACTGGATCATATTCCCGTTCATGAGATTGCTTGGGATAGATGAGAAAGTCAATGAAACAAGAAAGCATTGTTGATTAGAGACAGAACTGTTTAGTGTGAGAGAGTTCTTCGCCAATAAAATACCTGAAATGGGAGATATCAAGGACAAATCTGATAAAATTTCCGGTCGTGGACGTCTGGTCCAGGCTGTGATCGACGAAATACTCAAGACTTTGAATCGCCAACCCAGTGAAATGGATTTTTTCAATCCAGTAACCGGTAGTGAATCGACGCACTCCGAGAACGCCAAATTGAACTATGCTCCTCTCACCAACCTAGGATGTGAGAGCGAATTCGCCAAACTGGAAATTTGTGGGGGTATAACGTCTGTTCAAACGATATCCAGGAAAAATGTGGTAACTACAAACGCATATTTAATTGATACAAAGTTCCTGGAAATGTCGGAAACAGAGAAATGGCGAAAGTGGAAATGGGCACAGAATTCTGAGGAAGTTCGACGTGTAAGGAAAATATATGCAGACTTTCTGGCTACGGTGAAACAGTCTCGAAAGCTGGCTCTACTGAAGAAAGCCGAGTTGAAGAAGAAAAAACATACCAAAACATTGGACATGCTCGAAAAATGCAAAGTACACGGCGGACACACTACTGGATACTCTCAAAGAAAGGGAATTGCTCCTTGAAATTTCCTATCTAGAGCTGACGATAGCTCCTGATATTCGACAACGGCGGCGCGTGAAGCTGGATGGAAAATACAAAATGGAAAAATTCATTGCAGAGGAACTGTAACATTCAATAAAGAATGCATTAAAACCCGAAAATGAACTCTCATATGATATGGACACGCTCCATAAATGAGTTCTCGCCTAGGTATAATGTGGAATCGTCAAGTACTAGGAACATGTTCATTCCTATTGTAAAAATTATTCAACGACCTTTAGAAACCTTGAGAGGACGCATTAGAAGCTCCGAAAATAATTACTACCTCCAAAAAACGTGATTTTTAGCGGCCATTTTTTAAAAATGGCGACTTTTCTGACCGAAATAATGGTCCAATTTAAATTTTCTCACCGAGTTTGATCTCTACGGATAAAATGGCCTATGAAAACACTCGTCTTTTATTCGTTTTGCGAAAAAGTTACTGATTTACCCTACCCTAGTAACATTACTTGCCCTCCTTTTAATGAATGTTGACAGTGAAAGCAAGGCACTCCTGAGGATGAGGAACATAGCACATGCTTTATATCAATTGTGAAGAAGAATCTGAAGATTCTTTACCCGTGGAGAATGAATAATCTTTTGGAGAAACATCAAGGTTAAAAATGCCACCATACAGTTTCTTTATTTAACATTAAAAACAGTAATCTGATTCAGGCCAAAAAAATGCTTTTTCCAAATTTTGATCATAGCTATACTAGAACTTCGATGTTTAAATAGAGTAAACATATGCACAATGAATGATTTTTTTTATCTCTTAAAAACGATTGGGTTTTTCTCAAACTGAAATAAATAACTTCCTCTCTCACGTTATAAGCAGGAAATATGGGTATACGTCTGACAGGCTTGCAATAGAAAAACTTTAATTGTTTTATTTATCCCTTTTTCCAACTTAGAATAACCCTTGCCGGCCAAATGTGAAGCTCTCAGAACAGCTAAAACGTATTGGAAGGGGGATGGGCTAACGTGTGAGCTAAGAAAAACATTGATAAACCATTTTTCTGATACGCATTTTTAACATCATTTAATTTGAAAGGCAGGAATAGGACATTTATAACCAATGACAAAGAAGTATTAAAAGTCTATTAAAAATCATTTTACCTGCTTCAGTTATCATGATTGATTTTAATGATTATTTTCTTCTTTATATATATTATATATATTATATAATATATATATCATATATATAATATGTATTATATATACATATATATCATATATATAATATGTATTATACATACATATATATTTTGCTGTGTGTGTTATCTGTTGTGTTTATGACAAACAGTGCTTATTGCTTGTAGCAGAGCGTTATACAAATGGTGAAACACGAAAAATACTAGTTTAAATTGCAACTACTAGGTTCGGTCATCAAACGATAAGGCTACAAATGCTTTACCAGTTTGTATGTATATGAAATAGGCTGCTCATCAAAGAGGAATTTGTTTTCAAGTCAGACAAACAGGTGTTAACTTGGTCGTTCAAGAAAGAAGTGAATTCCTTTGTGAGTGAAAGAACAGAGCCTGGCCCAAAGTCAGTGTAGAGTCCATTCTTTACACTTGCAACAAAACATTTCCCAAAGACAGAGTCAACATTGGACAGCAGTCAAATGTTGATCAAGGAAACCTTAAAGAACTACTTCATCTTCGATGCAGAGAGACCCCATGGCTTAGCGAGAGGTTAACTTCACACCTAATAGTACATCATCAGAGGCTGTCGCCTGAGGTGCAGAATGAGACTATTTGTAGTGTATCGGATTTTGTTCTGCAGGATATATCTAAAGATGTGCAAGAAGCTGCGATGCACTACAAATAATCTCATTCTCATAATCCCCTATAGTCACCTCAGGCGACTATAGGGGATGAAAAGACAGTTGCTAGCAACAGGGAGCAAGTGTCTTTGTATCTGCGCCTTGTACACAATGGCCAGCCAACAGAAACCTTCGTTGGATTCCATGAAGTCAAGTTTGTAAAGGGAGAGGTACTCTTCAAACTGGAATTGAAAACTCCATAACATGGAGCTGGGAATTGGTGTGGTTGGCAAGTGTTATCGTCGGGGAATCTAATAGGTGGAAAGAAGTGTGTGGAATCAAGGATGCAGTAAATCGTACCTAAGGCCATCTATGTTCACTGTTATGGGCACCTACTCAACCTTACACTACAAGTTACACTGCAAGAAAACACTGTCATATGAAATGCACTTGGTGTTGTCCAGTCCAACCACAACTTCTTTTATATGCTAAATTTAAAAAATATTCCTTGTGCTGTAAACATGCCAGATCTTGATTTAGAATTGTACAGTTCATACATCAAATTTTAGTCTTAGACAGGGTGGGCCTGAAAATGGGAAGCCATGAAATCCATAGAGCAACAGCCATAGCAACTTCTCCCTGCTGTCGAAGCTGTCCAAGAAGAATGATCTTAAAACGTCTGTAGATGGTAAAGGTCTTGTAGAACCTATGGCGGAGTTCAAGTTTATCCTTGGCTTCCACATTTTAAAAGTGATTTTCTCCAACACAAATGCCTCAGCCAGTTACCTGCAGAGTCACAACGTTGTAGTGATGGCTGCAAAGGTTATGTGTGTTGCTAAAATTTAAACCCCCACAGAGTGCACGAATGAAGAAATTTTTTCTGTCATCTGATAAAAGACCACACAAACTGCCACAAACCTGTGGCAGTTTGTGTGGTCTGTGGAGTGTCTTCCTCAACGTCTGATGTAATCCTGAAGATTACATCAGACGTTAAGGAAGTGGAAACTGCAAAACGCCAAAAGAAATCACCCAAGAGATTCCATGCACTTTCTTAAGAAAATCCTGAAGAGCCTCTCCTTGTAAGACCATTAGAGAGCTAGGCGTGTATTCTATGATACCTAGATAGAGTTCTCACTGAAATGGGACAGGGATTTGCAAGCAAAGATACACCTATCCTGACATCACTGGTGGATGAAGAGTTCGGCAAAGGAGCAGGGGATAGTTTCAAGGCAGTGTCTGAATTCTACGGTGTGGATCAAGACATCCTAATCCCAGAAACTGCCATTCTTCACAATTTGAAAGATGTGGACTTCAAAACCGCCTAAAAAGTCGTAAACTTTCTCCACTCTACTTCTCTCTGTGAAGCTTTGCCATACTTTAATGAGGAAGCGAAAACCCTGGCAACTATACCCGCAATTTCCTGTGAAGCAGAGATGTCAACCTCATACTTGAGAAGACTAAAAAGATGTCTAAGGTCGAATATGATCCAAGATCGGTTTTCAGTATTAGCACTCCTCTGCTTAAAAGAGGTCCCTCAAACAGGCTACTGTTGGAGAGACCTCTGGAGTTTAACTCTCGAGGGTGGAGAAGAGGTAACTAATTAAGCTGAATAAACAAAAATTTTCTGTAAGTCCATCCGTTACAGCTAGAGATCAGATAAAAACATCGCTATAACAGTTTCAAAAGCGTGTCAATTTGGTTATATTTGTGGCTGTGCAGAATCTTTATCTGTATAGATCTTGGGCTAGGTCAGAATAGTTCGTATCATAAAGTAACCTTAACTGGAATGTCAATAAGGACTCTCGTAACGTTACTACTGAACTTGTCAGTAACAATGGTATGACGTAATGATATCATGAAATAGTAAAAAAAAATCGCATAATTTTCAACATGAACTTGTTCATTGTCGTTGTTGCACTTTGGCTCATCGTGAGGCTATGATTATCTACTAAGGTTCAGTTTTTAAGACTTGTCTAGTCAATGTGAAAAGTAATAATAGAATTTAATAACTATGTTACTTGTCTTCATCAGTTTTTAGTAATCATTATAAATTGTAGCGCCGTTAAGCGAGGTGATCGGGGTCCAGGCTGCTTAAACACGAATTAAGTGGTTCATCAAATTTTTATTGATATTGCTTTCCAGCTCCTGTTTTCCCGCGAGTCGGCGTTTTAAAAAAAGTAGAACGATATTGCGCACTGCATATTAAGTCGTGACTCATGATGTTAGAATTAATACTAGATAATTTGTTATGAATAACAAAGCATATAAATTACATTTAAATCGTTTTATTTTAATTTTTTAAAATAAAAGGTTGCTCTTGAGCAAAAAAAAAAGATGGCTTGATCTTGGGGCTGAATCCTAGATGTCGTGTTATTTGAAAGATAAGAAGCACAAATCTTCCCCTCTCTGGATTTTAATGCCTATGCCTGTGGAACGTGGGTTGACGGAGGGGGTATGGACAATTTCTAAAAGTAGGCATACTTGTGCTTCTATTCTCTTGCTTCACTAGGTACCTACGGACATGTTGGAAATCCATACGTGCCAATACAACGAGGTTTGAGCTTGTGTTGACCTGTCCATTTACAGCAAAATAACATTTTTATCTTCCTTGTCTTTGACCTGTTTGTACTCTTCTTTGCTGGCCGTACTTTTCTTCATGTCTAAAGTCATATCTGGCTGTACTCTGCAGTAAAGTTCTGTCTCAACAGCGTTGTAAAGCATCTCTTCTGTTAGCTGTTGTTCTTCTATGAATTGTTGAAACTCGGAAATAAACTCTTCCATGGCTACAGTGTCTGCTGACTTAATATTTCCTTTGCTCTTTAATTGTGAAACGACGTCCTGCTCTTTCCACCTTTTTAGGACGCCACGTGAAACTGTAAACATAATAGGAACGTTCGTTGATGAACGTGATGAGGGTGATTTGAAACGTAAGGGAAACAAAAACAGCAAAATTATCCAAAATTAGGCAAAGCAACTTCTGTTGCATTTTGTGAGGCTATGAACAATGCTATGTCCATTTCTGGTCTACTCATTCCACCACAAGCAGAAAAAATATACAAGGAAATTTAAGGTATTGATGCAGATCCTGATCTGCATCTGGATCTGTGTCAGTATTTTTGCTGTTTTGGTTCCCTTACGTTTCTTATTACAAATCACCCTCATCAAGCTTACCAAGGAACGTTCTTATTATGTTTTTATCCTTGATCCATCCGCGTGATTTTGGCGTAGGTATTCCTAATTCTCAGTTAACTTCTATTGACGTTTTTCCCTTTCGTATTCTTTCGATGACATCCAGCTTTTGCTGAGCATCATATGAAATGCACTTACGTTTGCTACTTATGGCGTAAGACTTTCTAAAGTAAATATATAATCGCTAAAGATTTCGAAACTAAAGTGATTTCTGTTGGGTCTGCGGTCCATATTTATACAAGTTCACAAGTTTTATCAGGCTATCAAATTAAGACAACACCACGATTTTCTTTAGGAGTCTCCGAGGATTAACTCTAAATGATGTTGAGGTATGAGTCGGTTATAATGGCGGCCTACAAAACACTAACACTGTGTGCGGATAAAACGAATTCACAATCAAATTCTAACTTAAGCTGCTTTATTTATGTAATTCCTCTAATAAAGCAAATCTGATGTAGAGATCCACTTGAAGTTTCAAACCCAGGATTAAATTCATAAGCTGGGTTTTCACGCGATCTTACTCTTCTATACAAAGAAAGGCGTTGCTGTTAGCACCATGTAAAGTATCATAAAAGCCAGATAGTGGATTCAAAATTTTTTTTCAGATTATATGTGGATGCCATGTTGGCAAAACAATTCGAAAACAATATTTATCACCACGTAATGTAACGGAACAAGCTAACCTTTGATATAGCTGCCAAAATTGTTCTTGTATTTTCTGAAGAGTCTAATACACCTACTAATCTTTGTTATAAATGATTAAGGGTTTTAAATCTCATAAAACAAAAATGAAATGCCCAATAATTTTCCTCTAATTCAGTATTTGTCAATGTTAGTCCTTTAAAAAGTCGACATTTATTATTAATTACTTATTTTTTAGGAAAAAAAATCAGAAATCTGAAAGTGGATAATAGTGGATAATAGTGCGACTACTTGTCTCTTTCATCTGGGCAGCGGAGGCCAAAGAGTAATATCTTCCGATATGGTTGTTCATGCACAGCATGTGGCACCAGACCTTCGTCCTATTACTGTACATAAAAGTTATCTCAAAATTGGATCATGGAATGCAAGAACTTGGAAAAAGCAAAATCGACAATGTCACGCTTGAAATTGACAGACTGGGTATCAGCGCTCCTTTAAAAAATTGGGGTGGTGAAGTGCATCAGAGTTAATTAGAAATACTTGTTGATAAGGACATTTCAAATTGCATAATTTGATATTGGGCAATATCGGATCTTGTATTTCTATTGAAATTGGAAAGTAATGGCAAAATACCAGTGAATAAAAAATGGGAAAGCATGTGAACCGGACAGCCTTTCAATACAGTATATACACGAGCTTGATGAATTCGGTGTGGAAAAAATTACAAATAAAATGAATGTGACTTACAGCACGGGTACTATATCTCAGGATCTAAGCAAATCAGTATTTGTAGCTTTATCTAAAAAACCAACAGCAGTCGAGTGTAAGATGCATAGTACTATTAGCCTGATGAGTCATGTGACAAAACTAATTCTAAAAGTGGTTTTTAACTGCTAGAAAAACAAGATTAGGACTGAGATTTCTGTCCTACAGAATGCATACATTGAAGGTAAAGGAAACCGAAAAGCAATATTTATGCTGAGATTGCTATTGCAAAAGGCAGTTGAGATGAGGAGAAATGTACACCTTTGTTTTATCGATAACAGCAAAGCGTTCGATAAAGTGAGACAGTCTGAACCTTTTCAGGTGCTAGAAAATCTAAACATTAATACGAAGAGTCTCCGTTCAGTAAGAAATTTATATTGGGAACAAATACCAGCCATCAAGGTAGAAGGTGCATGGACAAACCTTGTAAAATGTTTGCTGATGTTACTCGGGCAACCAAAGTTTTTTGTCTGCCTGTCTCATCATACCCACAGGCATGTAATATTTCTGTTTGTGTGTCAGTTACGGATGTTGTGTAGTCCATTATATGTAGGACTAAATCAGCTTTTTCTTAGAAAATTTCACAGTGACATGTTGTATTTTCTGTTAAGGGAATGTTATTGTTGACAATCAGTGACAATCAGTGCTGAAGGCTTCAATTACCTCAATGTGGCTATGGCTTCGTTGATCACCATTAACCTCCTGATACAATATTTGAGGGTTTTTTTGCAATTGCGCTGTGTATAATAAGCGGGCCATGTTTCAAAAATTTATTTTGTGCATTTCTGTAATTTTGATAAGGTCTATTGTGACATATGATGCTTCGATATCAGGTGTTTTTAAATTTAACTAGCTGACCCACTTGTTCCCCTAAGAAATATTTCCCAAAACGAATGAGATAATCCCTAAATGATCACCGTTTTCGTTATTAACCTGGCTGAGGTGAAACTATCCCTAATTCCCTCCCCCACAGTTGTTTCCAGACCTCCTTTCTTATTTTCTGTCGACATCTAAACTCTGTCAAGTTGAAGATTTACTCCTGTAGGTAGGTATACAAGTGAAAATTAAATACTAGGAAATTCATTTGCCTTCAGAATTCGTAGAGACGGATCACACAAAAATGAGTAACTCCATGTCTGACCAAGATCTTGCTGAACTTATCGAATACATCCCAATCCATTGCTGGAGGAGGAAACCTTAAAAGACAAGAACCTCCTAGAAATATTGGGAGACATCTTTAACGAAACTTTTCGGCGTGACCATGCAGCACGCAGAGGTTTGTATGGCGATAGGGTCAGTATGAGACCACACCCAGCATCCGCTGAACCTGGAGTGGGTCAGACAGATTCTCGGTGGCCTTTATACAAATAGGAAGTACTTCCTGCTGACTAGATTTGAGATCGTAGCTTCGTATAGTATTGTGAAGCGAATATGGCATGCCCACCATTGTTTTTGCAACCTTAGAGCGGCTTTATTACTGGAGGGAACTTGCTTGATTTGATGCCTCAATTCCCTTATAAGTTGTGCCACCTCGACAAGGCCCACTGGCCTGGTAGGTCTAAGCGTACCCTTTGATCAGATTTTGTAGTGATCTCCCACTCTGTGTTCGATACAACCTTTCCCCTTAGTGTATTAGCTACATCAGCATATCTTGAATTTCGTCGGTAGTTGGCCTATTATCCAGATACTTACCTGACAGGAAAATAGAGGTGATCCTCAAAAATCTGTACTTCCGGTTTCCCAGTTGGATACTTGTTTGTTTCTGGAAAAAAAGAGAGCGCTGACCACAGCCTCTCCGGAGTAGCCTCGGGTAAGGAACATTTACCTTTTTGTTTTCAAAATGGAAAAGGATACAGAATTAATGTTGGACAGCGTACTGGTGTCGTTGGAAAATGCTAAAAAAAGAAATTTGTCGCCTCTGGCGGTGCAAGCCCTGGAGAAACAATATTCGACTTTGAAAAGAGGTGAGTCAGAAGTTTCAAGTAAAAGAAAATTAATTTACTCAAACGTTGTGAAGGCACAACAAAAAACTGACAACATTAAATATCGGGGGGTAACATGCAGGTTGCCCACAAATTTATCGTCAACTATTGTTTTGAATTCATTAATTAAAACTGTGGGAATAAATGGTATTACAGAGGCTGTCCCCCATCCCAACGGACAGTGAAACATTGTTTTGTCTACTAGAGAGCTAGTAGAAAAAATAACAGAGAATGGATTGTGTATCCAGAATATTAAGTATAATGTGAGGCCTGTCATTGATGACACGGTACTTTTAACTCTTCCCGGGGTACACCCAGACACCACCGATGAACAAATATGTACTGTTCTAGAGGAGCATGGGGAAATTAAACGGTATTGGAGGGGGACTTTCCCGGAATTTCCAGGTATAAAAGATGGGAGACGCCTAATAAAAATAATACCCACGGGCGAGCTGCCTTTTTTTATCCGGGTGGGTGGACAGAGGTTGGTTGTCTGCTATCGTGGACGGCCAACAGTCTGCTTTCATTGCGAAACGGCTGGCCACCGTATAAGTGATTGCCCAGTTCGTTTCCCAAAACCTCAGGATGAAGAGACGAGGGTTTGCACTGTCACAGGCGACAACGAAACAACTGCGGAACCCAAACAAGACACTGAGGCCAAAGAGCCCCAAAAAGTGAAAACTGTTGGGAAACGCTCAAGGAGGGAAAATGGCACTCCCTCAAAGCCCAAGAAAAAAGAAAAATCAAATAAAGAAGAGAAAAAGGAAGACAGCAAGGGAGATAAAGAAGAAGAAGAGTCGAAAGAAGAATTTATGACAGGTATTGATATTGAAGAACTTTTATTTATAGATGACAAAGAACATGAAAAAGACTCGTCATCAGAACAACACCCACCTGGCGATTAATAATTCATTAAGCCAAGTTTATCAGCAAAGGTCCATTGCATTACAGTAAATGTTAATGGCCTTACTAACCCAAATAAACAAGGCCAAGTAGCCCAGTTTCTAAAATGTTTAAATGCTGACATCATATGTCTACAAGATATTCGCATTACCAAAGGCACCAAAAATCCCTGTGGACACTTTTGGGATGGTCAGGCATATGTTTCCCTAACACCTAATCACAGAGTGGGAGGCATTGCAATTCTACTTAATAAAAAATTACAATACACTGCCAAAACAATCTACCGTGATGCCAATGGACGTTTGCTGATGCTAGAGGTTAATTTAGGTGAGAGTGTATTTTTGATTACAAGCGTGTACGCGCCATCCGGAAGTAGGGTGTTTAAGGATAGGCAATTTTTTTTCAATTCGGTAAGAGAAAGGGTAAACGAATATTTAGATAAAAAAAAAGAAGGCAAAGATCCCAAAATTATCCTCATGGGAGACTTTAATTGTGTTCTAGATCGTGGGATGGACAGAAGTCTTTACTCCGACAAACACGAAAAACCAGAAAAAGAGCTCTTAAAATTGCTCTCTACTCATGACATGTCAGATGTGTGGCGCAATTTACACCCAAATGAAAAGGCGTACACCTTTGAATCAACACATAAAACTTTTAGTCGGTTAGATCGGGTATATATTAATAAAAGTTACCTCGACTCAATCAGCAACTGTACCATTATCCCTTTTCCCTATTCGGATCATGATGTGGTGTCCACATCCATCCTTTTGCAGGAAATTACACATGGTCGAGATTTTTGGCGCATGGACAATGCTATTCTACATAACGTAGATTACTGTGCTATAATGGAAATTTTATGGCAAAATTGGCAAAAGAAAAAACAATCCTTCCAAACTCTACTAGAATGGTGGGATGCAGGTAAAACCCTAATGAAAGACTATTTCAAAATCGTTCAAAAACACTCAAGTAAACGTAATCGTCAACATAGGTCTAAGGTCTGCAAACAGCTTAGAAATATAGTTAGAAAGGTACAAACAAACCCACAGCCTAAATTCTTCGAATTAAAAAAATCCCTAGAGGGTGAACTTGTAAGGCTTGACAATGAAGAGGCTGAAAAGAAACGTCTCCGCCTTCAATCACAATGGTCAGAAAATGGCGAAAAAAGTAGTAAATTCTTTTGCAATTTAGAGAAATCGAGGAAAGCACAAAAAACAATGAGATCAATTAAAACAAGACAGGGAAACTATGTTAACAGCCAGGTAGAAATTATTGATGAAGTTGCCTCCTTTTACAAAACATTATATACAAATGAAGATGTTGATTCAGATAACCAAAAACTGCTTCTTGACCTGATAACAAAAAAAATCCCAAAGAATGACTATGAAAAGTTAGAGAGTCCCTTTACTATTAAAGAAATCACTGACGCCCTAAATGAAATGTCAAACGATAAGAGCCCAGGTCCTGATGGACTCACGGCAGAATTTTACAAATCCTTTTGGAACATTTTGTCAAGTGATTTTTTAGAAGTAATTCAACAAGTTTTTGAATTCAAATCACTTACTCAGTCTCAACAACTTGCAATCATCTCCTCTCTTTTTAAAGCAGGAGAGAGAGAAGACTTAGCCAATTGGAGACCTATAAGTCTCCTAAATGTAGATTATAAAATAATAACTAAATGTTTAGCAAATCGACTGAAAATTACACTGCCAAGTATTATCTCTGACAGCCAAACGTGCTCTGTCAATGGAAGAACAATATTCCACAGTCTCTCATTACTTCGAGATTTAATTGACATCTCAGAGCTAGAAAATCTACCAACCTGTTTATTATCGATAGACCAAATGAAGGCCTTTGATAGGGTCAATAGGGAATACTTAGATAAATGCCTAGAAAAGTTTGGCTTTGGTCCAAACTATCGATCGTGGATCAGCATTGTCTATGCGTGCACAAAAAGTCAAGTGGTGGTAAATGGCTACTTGTCAACCCCTTTCCTTTTAGAGAGAGGTCTACGTCAAGGCTGCCCTTTATCACCACTCCTCTACACCATAGTAGCTGAGCCTTTAGCTCTCTTAATCAACAACAATCCCCAAATTAAAGGAATAAGGGCAAATGGCACAGAAATTAAGTTATCCCAATACGCTGATGATACTACCTTAACAATATTTTCCCAATCACTGCCATATGCGTGGCAGTCGCTTTCAATTTATCAAAAAGCAACTGGGGCAAAAATCAATACGAAAAAATCCCAAGGACTATTCCTAGGGGCAAATCAACTTAGAACAGACTCACCTCTGAACCTTAAATGGAGCAATAATTGCATGAAAATACTTGGAATATTTCTTGGTCCTTATACCAACAATGAGAACTGGACCCCTATTATTTACAAAATTACCAACCTCCTTAACATGTGGTCTCGTCGAGACTTATCACTGCAAGGCAAGGCAACAGTCCTTAACTCTTTGGCTGCATCAACTCTTTGGTATGTTGGTTCCATCTTTCCAATACCACCAAACGTTATAAAAGAATGCACGCGATTGTTCAAAAGTTTCTTTTGGTCCAATAAAAAAGCGCGTGTAAATCAAAAGAAAATTAGTCTACCCCAAAATATGGGCGGTTGGGGCTTCCCAGACCTAGAGCTAAAGTCAAAATCACTCCTCTTATCCTGGGTTGCAAAGTTTACCGACCACAACTTACATGGGCCCTGGAAAGAGACAGCCCTTCATATTTTAAACAAATATAAAACCTCCAATCTGGGCTTTAACCTTTTCCGTTGTAACATTAAAGACTATTACGCTAAACAATTGTCCTGCTTTTTCTCTTCCCTTTTGAGAGAATGGGAACGGTCTTTCAGGCCAAAGCAAATTTACTCCAATACAATTGAAAGCATTCTGCAAGAACCCTTATTTGAAAACCCCAAAATCAGGAATAAAGGTGCACTTTTTAGTAACGAAAAATGGTCAACATATTTCGTTACTACAGTGCGAGATTTAACCTATGAAGTCATACCTGGCTTCTTGCCAGATTCTGCAATCCAAGAATTGGTAAGAGATTCATCAAAAAAGCCAATTTATTTCTTTAACAAAATAAAGGAAGCACTTCCAGATGAATGGCAAATAAAAGTAAAAAATGAAACTCCAAATATTAGGAAAGAAAGAAGTAACCAAATTCTATTAAAAAACAATAACCAACCAACTTATGTAACAAAACTGACTTCGAAGAAAATTTACCTACACTTGTTACTAGAAAGGCAGAACCCCCATGAAATTCATGAAAATTGGTCTCAATATCTTTTTGAAATAAATCTTTCTAAATTTTTCAGATTCCTAAAAAAATCGGCTGCCAATAGACAAGCAAAAACGCTACATTGGAAAATTTTGCATGAAGCTCTCCCCCTAAACCGAACTCTTTTTTTAGCCAAATTAGTCAAATCTAAACTCTGTACTTTGTGCGGAAAGAAAGAAGAAACAGCTGAACACCTGTTCGTCCATTGTACAGAAGTTAAAAAGATCTGGAAATTTGTATCCCACTTGACTTTTCTCCGAACGAAAACTATTTTGCCTAGCAATTTCCCTGTACTAGGGTCTTTCTCTAGCCACCAATATGTTACTGACAAATTTATTAATATTTTACATGAAGAAAGCCTTGTGTCCATTTGGGCAAGCCGAGGAATAAAGTTAACAAGCAACAAATGTGTTTCACCTAAAAGAATTTTGATCAACAAATTAAAACAAAAAGCAAGAAATATTTTCTCCCTTTATAAAAGTAATAAAAATCTTGATTCCCTCCAAAGTCATAATTGGTTGTCACAAATAGCCAAAATACAGGAAGGAAAGTTAGTTTATAATTTTTAGATACTTACAATTTTATGTATTAGCTTCTTAATTAAAATTTAGACATGTAAATTGATTTTTATTAATAGAATTACAAATGTAATTAGGTAATTAGCTGCAATTATTCATATGTAATTAATTTCTTTTTTTAACTTTTTTTTTAACCTTTTGAACTTTTTTGAACTTTTTAACATGTATATATTTCTTTTGAGAAGGCTGCTGGCACAGGCCAGGGTCTAATAAAAAAAAAATAAATCCAGAACGCGGTTTTCAAGTGCTTGATGATTATCCAGCTGTTGTTGCTCAATAGGTTCTGGTTGCTTTAGTCGCGGCAGCTGGTATGCACTTTTTCCACCCATAGCTGTGATTTTCTTTTTCAGGCTCTTGGATGATGCATTCTGAATGGCTCGTCGTTTCTCCTTGGTGAGTTCTTTTTTCAGTTTGTTTTGATCTTGCTTTTTTTACCTCGTCAAATAGTGGTCTGTGTTATTTAATAGTAAACAATGACGGATTCCTCTGATAACAATGTCTAAGACCTCTTCTTCAATGAAGACTCGTTTGGCTTTGTTCATATTGAATATGTGGGAGATTTAAACATCAGATTGTGTTAATATAAACTACAAATTGTGATTAATAAGTTTGCTTATTCAAGATTTCGCAATTATATATATTTTTATTGTAAATAGTTTAATTTGATTGGTTCCCTTATGCTTTAAAATAGAAAGCTGTGTAACATATTCTCTTTCTTGTACTGCCTATTGCATCTAGGACTATCATTTAATTTTCTGCCATGTAAAAACTTTGCAGTATGCCACTTCTAACGGAGGAACAAATCGGACGGAGTACTAACATGGACGTTACCGGGGGTTGAACTTCGAACCTCCTCATCAGCTATAGCTATAACACCAGTGCAGTGTTGCACACAGCCCACTACACTTTTGATTAAAATTCCTAAAAATCGATACGAACCCTATCGTTTCAAAAGAAAATAACTGGTACGCTTTTTTGAGGAGTGTTTTCCCCTCGCTCATATCAGATAAAGGATCCACTTAAATCTCCCCTAACTTTGGCTACTTTCACACCTCGAATATTCGCACTCCCCCGCTTACTAATTTTCAAGACTTTTCCCAACCAAACCACGCTTTTATTTCACCCATCCCGCGCTCACATTTTTGATAATCAACCTCAAGAAAAGTTTTATTTTGAGTAAAACCCTTTCTGCGACAGCATCTTGAAGAATTTCTGAAAAATTAATGATTTTGATTGACACGTATCTGGATGACAAGCTAAAGAAATAAATGGGCAGAGAAGCTTGTTGTTGGGTGGTGGTAATCTCACAAAGATCCGAACGCCATGGAATATTCATTGGGTATTGGTATGAGCACCGTATCATAGGAAGAAAGGAAAGTGACACACAAATTATAATTATTACTTATTTCTCTAGAAAAGACTTGTTCTAAATAAATGAGCATATGGTTTACAAAAATTGCATCTCGATTAACAAAATACATCTTTAACAACATTAAGTAATTTGCAAGAACTAGGGAAAAAGAGAGACTTGTGGTTATCAAGAGTTGGTGATCATTTTTATTACCAGTTTTAACAGTTTTAAACCACAACGGCCTGTCTCAACAACCTTCCCTTTCCGTTTATTTCAGCCCTCCACTAACTTTTAGTCACGAAAATTCTATCCCCATTGGTTATTCTGCCCACCCGGTTTATTCTGGATTTAAGAATAAGCGATGGGGAAACTGCGAGGCCTACTGTGTAAAGGTAAACAAATAGAACTTTACTAATTTTGCCTCCAAGGTTTGCGTTGCAAAACTGAACTTTCAGAACTTCTGCGGAAGTACGTGCTCTCTTTCATCACCTCCAGTTTTGTTTTCTTTTCTGGAGGGCGATCCGCAGGTGTTGCATTTTATGGTGTCGATTGCTTCCTGTCTCCCTTTTTCCTGATCTGTTGCCTCCCTTCGGGTCTTTTAGCTATTACATCGCTGAAAGACAAAAATTGGCCCACTGTTTACCAGGGTACCGTCAATGAAAGATCCAGTATTGTTTTCTTCTTGGGCGACGAGCTGTACCTAATGACTTGTTTCAAAATCCAAAATCAAACTCTTAGGTTTGATCACAAAGCTGTTGCTTTTGCTTAATTCGTTTCTATCGACCTTAGTATGGCCTCTAACTCTTTGTTCTCATTTAAATAATACTATAACACTGTCTAGCATCTCCCAACCGCCCATTCCAGAGGATGTATTGAAACAGAATTCATTTGTTTTACTGTGCAGCTTGGAATCGTCAGATAAAAGGGGCCTGTGACTATAAATAACTGAAGCTGTCATTCTTTTGACAAAAATGGACTGTTTAGGGGAGTAGAGGTAATCGGTAAGATACTTCGAAATCAGCTAAGGAAGTAACTACAATCTTATTGCATCACTCCTGAATTTTGGATAGTGATTGCAAGTAATTATAATTTCTCTTGCGAGTTCCTTTTCTAATGTTACTACAAAATACTAAAATTTATTTCTTGTTTTTTTTATGTGTTATCATTTCGGAGTGTAGGGGTGTCCTAAAGGGGTACCATCCAGTGACAACCATCAGCTGGCCTTCGGGCGTTGGACTCACTGGTCCCCGGAAGGTCTAACTCTCACATCTGGTTCCAAGTAGCTGTTTGTGCGCAACAGCGGCCACACCCCGGTAAACCGTTTCCGCTGACAGGCCAAACAATGTGAGGGTAACCAGCAATTTTATTGTTGGGATAGTACATGTCTCTTACTTAACGCAATAACCCCACCAGTGGTGTACACAGGCCACGAGGGAGGCTTCGTAAGGAGTGGTCAACCACCAGTGGAAGGCAATGACAAATCACCATCGTACAATGCTAAGACAATCATGTTTATGCACAGATCCCAGTTCAACGATAACAGCGTTAATGGCTCTGATGCCCAAAGGGTATCTAGCGCTTCGCTCGGTCGGGATACTCATGTCCGACAGGTAACACCTGGCCGTCAGCCAGCTACTGTTCGAAACCGTAATTCTCTGAGGATTGGAACATGGAATGTAAGGACCTTACACCAAGCAGAAAAACTAGCCAACGTAAAATTGGAGATGGAAAGATTGAACATTAACATAATTGGCTAAAGCGAGACGATATGGACGGAAGCAGGATGTTTCAACCTAGATGGTTCTAAAATTATCTATTCCGGAGGGGATCAACACCTAAAAGGAGTGGGTATGATGCTAGACACAGAATTGAGTAAGTGCCTCGTGGGATACTGGCCAGTCTCGGAGAGAGTTCTTTTGGTTAAACTGAAAGAATCCCCCTTTGACCTATCTATTATCTAGGTATATGCACCAACGGCAGACAACAATGACGAAGAAATTGACAGGTTCTACGAACAGCTGACGAAACAAAAATACATTGAAAATCGCAGGGTATCGTTATGGTTATGGGAGATCTAAATGCAAGCGTCGGCTGCCAACGCATTAACAACATGGTGGGCCAACATGGACTAGGGATTCAGAATGAACGAGGGGAGATGTGGATCAATTGGTGTGAAGCAAACGACCAAGTGATGACAAACACATGGTTTAAAAACTACAACAGAAGACGTTGGACATGGAGAAACCCTGCAGATCGTGTTCGAAACCAGATAGACTATGTGACCATCAATAGCCGTTTCAAGAACGCAGTTCAGCAATCTAAGGCTTATCCTGGAGCAGATTGCGGAAGCGACCACAACCCAGTAATCTGTACTGTAAGAGTAAAATTACGAAGACTCAAGAAGGCACCGCCAGGAGTCAAGCTGGAATGGAAAGTACTTCGCGAAAACCGAGAGCTTGGATCGAGATACGCAGTCGCGCTAAAGAACCGCTTCGAGCTACTTGAAAATGAAGAAGGCAGCAAGTGGGAAGTGCTAAAAGATGCACTAGTCTAAACTGCAAAAGAGCTAATCCCACCGAAACCAAAAGAGCCAAAGCAAGAATGGATGAAGCCAGATATTCTCCAGCTGATGAAGGAACGGCAGGAAACTTTAGACAGAGAATCGCCCCAGTATAATACCTTGGACCGCTCAATAAGGAAAAAATGCAGAGAAGCAAAAGAAAAATGGATCAACGAACAATGCGCGGGTATTGAAGAAAGCAGGCTATTCGATCCAGGTTCGATCCACAAGAAAATCAATCAGCTTACAGGGATGAAGGTGTGCTCAGCAAGTGGATGTATTAAAGCAAGAGATGACATTTTGCTGATGGGAGGAGACAAGCGGGTGGAGCGCTGGGATGAATATATCAATGAGTTATTCATGGATGATAGAAGAGAAAAGCCAGCAGTGAAGCAAGCGTTGGACGGATCAAAAATCCTTCACAGCGAAGTAAAAGCGGCAATAAGCAAAATGAAAAAGAACAAAGCAACTGGACCAGACAATATCTGTATCGAAATTATAAGTGCCCTAGAAGAATATGGAGTGAAGAAAATCACAGAACTGATCAACGACATTTACGAAAGTGGTGAAATATCCTCAGACATGAGCAAGTCAATATTCATCACACTTCCAAAGAAGCCGGGTGCAACCGAATGTGAGCTACATAGAACAATAAGTCCGATGAGCCACGTAACTAAAATACTCATGCGAGTCATCATGGCAAGAGCCCGGAGATCCACAAGGCCAGAAATTGGAAAGGAGCAGTTCGGTTTCGTGCAAGACTCAGGAACAAGAAATGCAATATTCATCTTGAGAATGTTGTCAGAACGAAGCATCGAAATGCAACACGACTTCATTTGTGCTTCATCGATTATAGCAAAGTCTTCGATAAAGTAAAGCACAGGAGCTTAATAGAGATATTACTAGACCTGAATATTGACAGGAAAGATATTAGATTCCTAAGGAATTTATACTGGGAATAAACAGCGGGAGTAAGAATCCAGAACCAGGTTGGAAAATTCAGTAGCATAAAACGAGGTGTTCGTCAAGGTTGTGTCTTCTCACCAGACCTTTTCAACATCTACAGTGAGATGATAATGAGAGCAATTGATGGTAAAGGTGACTACTCAATAGGAGGATACACTGTCAACAATATCCGTTATGCTGACGATACCACCCTGATCGCACACAGCCCAGAAGAACTCCAAGAGCTTCTGGACACCATTATAGAGGAGAGCAAGNAAAGATATTAGATCCTAAGGAATTTATACTGGGAATAAACAGCGGGAGTAAGAATCCAGAACCAGGTTGGAAAATTCAGTAGCATAAAACGAGGTGTTCGTCAAGGTTGTGTCTTCTCACCAGACCTTTTCAACATCTACAGTGAGATGATAATGAGAGCAATTGATGGTAAAGGTGACTACTCAATAGGAGGATACACTGTCAACAATATCCGTTATGCTGACGATACCACCCTGATCGCACACAGCCCAGAAGAACTCCAAGAGCTTCTGGACACCATTATAGAGGAGAGCAAGAATAAAGGACTCACCATCAACCAGAAAAAGACATTCTGTATGGCCATCAGCAGAAGAAGCCACGTTGACTGCAAGTTGAAAATAGAAGACAACCAAATAAAGCAGATGGAAGCCTTTAATTACCTAAGTAACATGATAAGCTCAGACGGAAGAAGCATCAAGGAGGTTAAAAGACGAATAGCCATGGCCAAGGAGGTTTTCCAACGGATGCTAAAGCTAATGAAGTGCAGATCACTTTCCATGAACACCAAAATTCGAATTATGAACTGCTACATCATCCCGGTTCTAACATATGGTTGCGAGAGCTGGACACTAACACCAGCACAAGAGAAGTCACTGGAGGCAACAGAAATGTGGATGCTTCGGCGTATGCTACGAATTTCTTGGACAGAACGGGTGACGAATGTCGAAGTCCTCAGACGTGCATGGTACGAAAAGAATCTCTTACTCACCATCAGGAAGAGACAGCTCTCCTTCCTAGAACACGTGTTACGGAAAGAAGGCCTCGAAGAACTGGCGCTGACAGGGAAAGTGCAGCGAATGAAAGGAAGAAGCAGGACATTTATGAAGAACATAGCAGAGTACACCAACAAGAGCTAAATGCAACTACTGAGGGCAGCAAAGAACGAACCTGTGACGAAGCATGACCGCCAACGTTCTGCGAGGACAGGGCACCTGAGGAAGAGGAGGAAATTATCATTTCCTGTGACCAGAATTAAGTGGAGTTTTGTCCTCATTTCTATTTTATCAGCTTATCTTTGAGATGTCGCTTCTCGGCGTTGTTTGCATAGATGTCATTTAGATGTTATTTTGGTCAAGTATTGTATTTTATTGTGCAAGGTTTTTTATTTGGCTACCTTACCACTATTTGTGATTTTGAAAGGATATTGGAACAGGTCGAAAGTGCCGTTTTTATTTCAACAATTTTACTTTGTTTCAGTGGGGTTTCCTCAGAGCCTTTTCATTTTCCCCCCAACAATCAGGATTTTGATGTGGTAAATAAATCCCATCTTATTGAATAAAAGTGACGTCGTCAAAAGACTTTTGATCCAATCAAATTGGTCAACAATCGACAATGCGAAAAAAGTTTGACCAAATTTGAAACAAAAACCAAAGAATTTGGGATATTTTGAAATATCCTGGAGAAATAACCTGGAGAGCCATGCATGATCTGCTGAGTGACCACACGCATGTATTCAAAGATTACTTGCAAAAGTATTTGTTCAGTAACACTGGTATTTTAGGGTAAGAATTGTGACAAAGAACGTAAGTTAGAGGGTTATTTCATTTGATTTTTTTACTTTCGAAGCCAAAAATTCCACCAAGAGTCAACGCAGACTGGGATTATACATGGGATTGTGGGTACTTTTGTCTTGATCAAGCGTGATCTTGCTTCATTGTGCGGAGTGGTTGCTGGTGGCTTTGCTAAAGATAAAAAGTTGTCACCGGTTGAAAAAAGGCCGTTTGATAGATTTGAAGTTGGAAATTCGCCTTCTTGTCCTACTTATAGAGCATTATAAAAACACAATCAAATAATAACAACTTGGTTTCCTTATAATGTACAAGTGCATGCCTATGGCTCTTGGACTAAACAGATATGTGTCACTAAGCAATAAACTGAGATCCCTGATTGTTCAGCAAGGTATTATTTCAGGAGTGGCGATAAGAAATGTATCAAATACATCCAAGTACAAGCAGAAACCTGGACTCAATGCAAAGCCATTAGAGATTAAAAACATATGCGTAATTGGAGGTGGTCTTATGGGCTCTGGGATTGCACAAGTTGCTGCACAGAACAATTTTAATGTGACAGTTGTTGACGAAGGAGATGAATTTCTACAGCGGTGTATGGTGTCGATTCGCAAGTCGTTGGACAGAATAACGAGGAAGAAGTTTCCCAATGAACCAAAGGGTGCTTCAAAATTTATTGACGACACATTGTCCAAAGTCAAGACTTCTCGTAACCCAGAAAAAGCAGTTGAAGATGCTGATCTTGTTATTGAAGCAATTACTGAGAACTTGGAGTCCAAACATATTTTGTTCAAAAAGCTGGATGTTGCAGCGCCGGAGCGTACTTTATTTGCATCGAATACATCTTCGCTAGCCATAGGAGACATTTCTAGTGTCACCGAAAGGGAAGACCGGTTTGGCGGGCTGCATTTTTTTAATCCAGTGCCAATGATGGCTTTAGTGGAAGTTGTCAAGGGCCCTCACACTTCAGATCTGTCGTTTCAAGCATTGTTTCAGTTTGCCAAAGACTTGGGGAAGAGCCCTGTTGTTTGTAAGGACACCCCAGGTAAGAATTGGCCTTAGCAGTTTTAAGCCACGCACAGTCTGGTTGCTGGTCTGCTAGTTTCATTTACCTTCCTTAGTTTTTTTGCCCTGAAATATTTTATTAGCTTTAGCACCAGTGAATAAGCAAGCCCCATTTTAACAGTCGTGACTTTTTATTAAACTGGCCCAGAAAATTGTCACTTGATTCGATGATCCTGAGAGCATTTGCAATGTTGTAAGTTGGTCTGAGTGGTACAGCCTGCCATAAAAAAATTGGTTTGGATAGGGCTTTTAACGACAGTTGAAAATGAATTTCATTTTGAAAAAGCTTATTTCGTAAGTTAACCCCATGCTCGCGATGTTTAATTCTGAACAAGAGCATTTGAACGGAAGATTTTCCTGTGGGACTGAATCAATATCAGTGGCGTTGCCGAAGAAGCTTTTTAGATTTCTTATCAAAGCTTAAAACACGATAGAATTTTTTTTTCAAGATTCCATCCAATGTTAGCTAAAGGGCTGGGCAGCAGACTAAAGCCTGAAGAAATATTTTAAAAATCTTATGAAAGCGGCACGTTGTTACTTCTTTCAGGCATTGTACTTTCTTCTCTGGCATATCGCAGCGCGACTTGCCTGCTTTTGCTTCGATTTACGACAACTGCGTAGTTTGTACACCTAAAAGTTGGGCCAGGAGAGAAAAGGTAATATTTATTGTGGACAGCCCCATAATTTTTGGTTTTCGGTACTCTTGCAGTTAAAGCACGAGTGATACTGAGCAAATAGTAGGCGCAGTATTCGCCTTTACGTCGTGTCTCGAAATTCAACCTCTCGACCTCGGATGCTATGTGGGCATGCCTTGTGACCAGCTTGCATGTGGTGCATATCATGACCATGAGCATTTTCTGTCAATATTTTTTTGAAATTAATTTTCAAGTGCCTCAGGTTTTCCCGAAGTTATATTGTGTTTGTACAGTCTCGTCGACCTTACCTTTACATGACTTACATGTTTTTGTGATGATCCGTGCGCCCAGAATCGTGCGCCATTCCGCAATGGCAATCTTAACAAAAGAGACAAGAAGACTGCTAAATGTGAGTCAAGAAATATTGTCTGGCAGTGTTCATTAACCCGCCAGCTTTGGAATCCAAATATTTGATCTTGTTGCGATGCCGATTTGTGTTTTTGTTGAGCATGTCAATTTTTTTAGATAAATGTTAAAAAACGATCCCCATTCACAGATCACATGCTTATGTACCACTTGGACCTTAAAATCGTGATCCTGTTTCTGCAGGGATTTGTATTTTTAACAATAAAGTGGTCGTGTTCATATCGAGCCAGCATGTCGAATGTAACGTTATTGGAACACTAACTGGTCCATTTATTTTTAAGACGAATTTCATTGTTTGCCATTAATGCTGGGCCTGGCAGGACACCAATTCCATATGCAGCACTAAATGACAAACAGAATTTTAAATGCCAGAAAGGGAAATTTATATTGTCATTTTGAGGTCTCATCTGTATCGCATGGCACTCCCGTTGAGCTTTTTTGTTTTGTTCAATCTGCATTTGAGAGAACGAAATGGCGGATTGTACTTGTTCTTTTGTGTCTGTGTTCATTAAAATATGATGTATGAATGTACACATGTATATACATGTATATATTTGTTTATATGTATGTATGTACGTATACTTGTATGTATGTATGTTTTTTTGTTTATATGTATGTACGTACGTATATTTGTTTATATGTATGTGTTTATGTTTGTATGTATGTACGTATATTTGTTTATATGTATGTGTTTATGTATGTATGTATGTATGTATGTAGGTACATATGTATGTATAGATAGGTAGTATTGGCACAAACAAGTATTGAGATGCAAACACATTTGACCGTCTTGTGTGCAGATTTGATAGAAAAATGTGAGATATTTCCAAAGTTACTGACATGTACAAAGCTACTTTTTCCAGTTTAGTTTCTCCCACAAGCTTTTTAGCTCCCTCCTGCATTCATATACCAAAGAATTCCATTGTGAAGAAGTGATAATTACTTTCATAAAGTGGTAATAATATTGTGGTAATGTCTGGTATATTTTAGGATACCAATTTCTTTGGTGATGTGCTAAATACATTTTTTGGTGTTGGGTGTTCTGCCATGGTTTTAAGGTATATCATCAGAGTATGTTGTCACAAGGCATTCAGACTTGTTTTCAGTCGTCAAGTTTTACAGAAAACGTTTTCTGTGACACGAAAGGAAGGGATTTTTTGCAGCTTTGTATATGAATTATGTAAGATGAAATATTAACAGTGTTAGGTCATTTGGTTTATAGTAGAGAGAAGATGCCAACAGTATATTTACAGTGGTTTTGAGCAAATTCTGAGGTACAAGGATTACTTAAATTCATAGAGCAAGTAGAGAAATAAAATTGGGGGATATTTAATGTTTTATGCTTTTAATCCCATCTTGCAAGTGAAATATTCAGTGGTTTAAGTATTAATACAACTCCAACTCTTATTAATATCAAATATCACTTTTTCAAACAAAAATTCCTACTGAAAGTAGGTAGCTGTCTGAGATGTTTTTTGTCCATATTTCTGTGCACCATTATGATGTAAAAGGTGAATATTCATCATTAGCCTGTTCTTAATTGACTGATAAGTATAAGCCATTGCAAAATGCATTGCAGTATACAAAAAAGGCACTGATGATAAGCAGGTATTTCTTTGATAAAAATATGGTACACGTCAAAATGCAAGTGCAAATAATTTTGAGCATGCAATTTGCAGAAGTAAATGACATTGACAGTTTATTAATGAAAAACATTTTGTAAGCTAACATACAAGTATTCATAAAAATGTTATGGTTTCTATTGCCTTTATATTCACTTAACTTGTCCTCTGAAAACACACAGTAAAATGGGAAAAGGAGCCTGGTATTTTGTCACAACATGTCTGCTTTTGATGAATACCCTAACAGAATATCTGTGTGGTCGCATTATTTGATGAATTCCTGAGTAAAACATCCTTATGTTTTGCACATACTTTGCACCAAGTTCACATACTTCCTGCCCATTTTTATAGTTGTTTTGTAACCATGTATTTCTGATTGTCTGTATGTGGAATTCAGTAATCTTTCTTCATCTGTTTTCACATGTCTCTGTGCCATAAACCATTACAGGCCTCACACATGTTGTGTAAATCTTCCCATTCATGTTTAATGGCTGTCTTACTCATCTACTCAGGATGTCCTTCAACTCATTAAACGTCTTCCATGCCATTATAACTCTGGAGACCACTTCCAGCTGATGTCCTTCACATCCATTTAAACTGTCTCCAAGATAGCAAAATTAATCTACCTTTTCCAAGCCACAAAACACTTGCCTCTCACCATCATCAGCCTGCTGCTCGCCTTTAAAACATCTCTTCACTCCATAACATCTTGCATGTATCCAAGTCATGCACCCTTGAAAAACTGCAGCATTTGCCCATACTGTTTCCCACATACACCACAAGGATACATTTTTGACTGTACAACTATACCTCTTTCCTCCTCAGTCACCATCACTTTTGTCTTTTACATATTCACCTTCAACCCTTTGCTTCTAAATGCTTCCTTCCAGTCTCTAAATTGTTCTTCCAACTCGTGCTTTCACCCATCAAAGTGAAGCCATCAGCATAGAGCAACTCATATAATGGTCTTTTTCTGCAATTTTCAGTCAGGGGATCCAGAACAATTGTAAAAATGAATGGTGATAGCACTAAGCCTTGATGTACTCCAACTCTAACAGGAAACTTGTCTGAGTATGCACCACCAATTTTCACCTTTGTCTTCACATCTTTGTACATTTGCATAACTGGACTCACCAACATCTTTGGTACTCCTTTCAATCACTTTTCTTGGAATTGTGTCAAACACTTTCTCTAAATCAACGAAGCACATGTACAATTTCTTTTTCTTATATATATATATAACCTTCTTGCATCTAACTATAAAAACTGCCAGTGGTTCCCCTGCCAGGCATGTATCCAAACTGCATACAATCTATGCTCACTATCTCCTTTCTATCAACTTTTCTGTCACATTCATACCATCTTCTAACAGCTTAATACCCCTGTATAATCCAAAATCCATCACACCACACTTCTTTTTATACACGGTTACTAGAACACTTGCCTTCCAGTCTACTGGCATTGATCTTCCATCAATAAGAATTTTGTTTTTGACTTGAGTAAGAATTACCTGACCATCAAGTGCTCCTTCAATCCCTGAAGGCCCACCAGCTTTACCATTCTTCATACTCTTCAGTGCATTTATCACTTTGCCTTCTGTTACTCATTTCACAGGACCTGCAACCTTGTAAGTTAATAAATTGTCACACCATTCATTTTTCACATTCATGATTTCTTCCATATTTTCAATCTTTTAACACTCTGCTTCTCTTTTTCATCAAACATAAGTCTTGCATTTTTATCTTTCATGCTCCTCCAATCACATCACATGATTCTTGTTTGGCCATCTTCGTCTTCCTGTACAACAAGTCAGGGTTCCATCCAATGCTGTTTACCTCTTCCTCTGCTGCTTCCTTTATTGCTTTTGCTACCACTTTCTTTGTGATTTTGTTGGACTGCCAGTACTCATTTAATTTCATCAGTTTTCAACCTTTGCCATTTGTTATAGCAATTTCTTTTCTTTTTCACAGCTTCCCGTACCTCATTGTTCCACCACTATGTTTCACCTTGCTTGTCTTTTAACTTTGCTAACTCCACAAACCACTAAACCTGCCTTTTGATCACATGTTCTGTATTTAATCCAGTAGTATTCATCATATTGACTGATATATTCATCCATCTTAGCTGAAAACTTCGCTTGCTATACTTCTCTCAATTTTCAGATTTTAACCCATTTGGGCATTCTTCTTTTACTTTTTCTCACTATTGTTCCTTTAAACATGTTAATCACCACCAGGATATGCTGAAGCTGTGTATGTATAACACAAATGTCTTTAACCTTCTTCCTGTCTAATGCACTGCATACAAAAAAGTCATTCCAAACCTGAACATAACCTTTTTCTTCTTCACAAACCATGAATTCACAATAGTCATCACTGTCTGCAGACAAAACTCCAACATATACTTACCATCAAAATTCCTTCTTCCCACTCCAAATCCTCCACGAGGTCCTTCAAAGCCATCAGTTTTGCTTCCAATATGACCATTAAAATCACCCCTGATCAGCACAACATCTCTGGATTCTTTCATTTCCAGTTCATTTATCAAGTTGTCATAAAAATTTTCCTTATGCACAATTCCAAGATTTCAATGTTGGGCATAAGCACTGACAGCTCTGAACATTGAATTTTTACCAATCAGCACAACTACAATCACTGCATTACTCATTCTTCTAACCTCAATCACATTTTTAATCAAATCCTCCTTCACAAATATTCCTATTCCGCGTTGGTTTTCCTTGCCGTCTGACCAAAACAATTTGTATCTCGTACTTCTTGGTCCAATCATCTTCACTCACTTCCTCTCCATTTGGTCTCCTGCACACAACAAACATCAACCTTTCTTTTTGCTAATTCAACCAATACTTCAGTTCCTCTTCTACTCAAGCTTCCTACATTCCGGCTTGCAAACCTCAGTCCAACGTGACCATCAGACTTTATAGAGCCATCAAATGAGAAGCATGTTCTCTCATGTCTTTCCGAAGGTCTGTACAATTTGCTGTATTGAAGGAGGAGACAGGACCCCACTTGTGCCTGTAGGCTGGCAGATACCTATTCTTCATTGTACTCGTTGTTTGTCTGATTGGAACTGATTTTTTTGACCATATGCCCTTATTGACGCCAGCCAACTTTTTTTAATCTGGGGAGTTGGCACTTTTAGCTGGATAGCCATTGGCTCATAAAGAGCTCATCTGCCCTCCTGTGTGTAGCCACCATGAGGCTTGGTGAATAGTGACCTAGCTTGTTTGTCAAAGTGAAATGAGGTGCATACTTATCCCTTATTTTTGACTACCATCTTATGGCCTCTGTAGTTGTAGAAGTGTTTAATTTCAAGTATCCAAGCAAATCAAATAAAAAAAAGTTTTCCACTTAACAGTACAGTACAGCTTTAATTATGTAAAGTAGACAGGGTTTTTTTTAAAGTAAAAATTGGAAGAGCCATGCTTTCGTTGTTGGTACATTGACACAAATGAGCAAGTTGAGACTATTCAAGGACTTATTACCACAACTCTCCCACGTCCGAAAATGTCAAGATGAACATTGGATTGAGAAAGCGGTCTCTGCTATTGTTAAAGAACCACATCAAGGCCATCTCGGCCAGTGAGAAAAAACGTTGAAAAGAGGTAATTTTTTAAAAGAATGAGTTTGATTTACATGTATTTTTTTTAATGCATTACTTTATTCGCTGTAATTTCTGTTTATTTGCCCATAGGATTCATAGTTAACAGGCTTTTAATTCCCTACATGATGGAAGCAGTACGTCTGATGGAACGAGGTCACGCATCAGCGCAAGACATTGACACTGCAATGAAGCTTGGAGCCGGTTACCCTATGGGGCCATTTGAGTTGATAGACTACGTTGGGTTAGACACTACCAAATATATAATTGATGGCTGGAGAGAGAAGTTTCCTGGTAATTCCCTCTTCATTAATAGCCCAACAGTTGATAGATTGGTTGAGGAGGATAAATTAGGCAGAAAGAAAGGAGAAGGTTTTTATAGCTACAAGAATGGAAAGTAACTTGGAAAAGATGGAAGTTTACGTCGATGTTACTGTTTCCATTTTCAAAATGTCCTTATTGAATTACAGAATGTTACTTTATTTCTGCCCCAATGTGGCTGATATAGATATTTATTAATGGAAGCTTCATTAGTAGTTTGTTACACTTGCAGTTACTCAAAGTGGAAAATTATCTATTACCAATGACATGAAATTAATCAATTAGTGATTTATTCTGAAAAGGATCATTACCTGTAATATATTTATTAACAGCTACATACTGCGAGTAATAGCTAATGTCTATTTTTACTCGTCTTGTAAACAAAATTGTGATTTTATTTCCAGATACTGGTATTATGATTTTGCTTGTTTGGCTACTTGACAGTAGAATTGTTTTCAAAAAGGGCTGATGTTGATTTAAATGGTGGGAACAACTTCGTGGCAAGTTGACGCTAAGTTAGAAGAATCTTTGGTTTCCTCGCCAATTCAAAAATCTTGGTCATTTTATTAGGACAATGAAGCTAATGATTGAAATGAAAAAATGAGTTGCGGCCCATTTGAAAAGGATCCTGGAGTGGAGGCAAAAGACCCCAGCATCCACAATTTTTGGTTCCAGGTGCAATCTGATGATAGACTTAAGTTGCAGAAAGGCTATACTAAAGAAACATTCTGACATTGTTCGCACAGCGGTCAGTGCACTGATTCACTGTATGAAGGTGGCATAGTTTTTAGTCATTCCATCAAAGATATTAAGATAGTAAATGTTGCATTTTTCTCCTTAGTCGGGACTATTTTGAAGAAATAGTTTTTCCTTCCCCCGTGTCATCCAAACACAACATTTTATTCAGCAGGCCAGGTTAAAAGTGGTCGATAACGAAAGTAGTTTTTTAAATTTTGATTTGAAGTGTTGAGTGTCAAGTGATATTCCCGTAGACAATTTGTATTCTTGACCAAAGCAGCTATTTTATTGTCGTATTCTTCCTTAATATAGTACTCGGTAGTTTTGAATTTAACATGTCGTGCAATTTATATCGAATGTTTTTTTCATGGTGACTGACGAATGAGATGGAGTATCAGTTTTCCAAGCTTTGGGGTTATGTGGATATATGAGCCTTTGTTATGCCCCTAACTACATTCCGTAAGGGTCATATGACATTAAAAATAAGACCCAGATATATTTGCTTACGTAGAAGGCATTAATTATTGTATGGCATCTTTTACCCTGAGCCCGTCATTTTTACGAATTGAGTTTGTTTACGATGATTGAAAACTACCAGTGATGATCTGGGGAGCGTGGGGGTGGGGGGTAGGAGAGTGATTAATTTTATCAAACATTTTAAACGCCCTCAGGTTAATTACTGGTCGCGTTCGAATATGAAGTACAATGAGACATGTTGGCGGCATGCGATAGTTTTGTTGTTTTTAGAGAGATTATATTGTTGCAATTCCCCCCCACAAGAATTCTAACATATATCCTTATAAACCCTGAATCATTGTTGATATTTTATTGTTGCCGCAGAGTGTGTTTGCTTCGTGACATTTCACCGGAAACTGATTTATCAATAGAATTGCCGTCCTATATACTGAGTTTTTGTCTTCTCCGACTCTGTTGCTTAAGTTCGAAAATAGCCGTTACTTCAAGGCTAGTTTGTGAATTCATTGAATTTGAAACGAAGTCTTGACATCCTACAGACAAAGGTCGGGGTGATTGTACTGGTGGCTGATCCCATATGGTTTTTCTCGAATCAGTTTGTAGATTTATGACACCCGAGAAACAAGTTAATGAGTACTTGTTCCTTGGTACGCCCAAACAACTGACAACAGACGAAATATTTAATGAAAGAGAAAGACAAGCGAAAAATTTTGCTGTACGTTTTGAAGTTGCCTTTTTTGTGTGTGGAATAATATATGTGTAATTGTAAGCAAAGGTGAAGCATTGCATCAGATCAAAACAATTCCGGAAGGCAAAAAGTTCTGCCTTTACTTAAAACCTTTGACAGTTGGTTCTTGTACTGTACATAGTTATAAAAGAAAAAAAACAGTTACGCTAAATGTTTTTTGCTCAGTGACTGAGGAAATCTGGTCGTTGTATGTGAAGATTAAATATGGATTGATCTGCCTATCATATTTCAAGACTGTTTTCATTGAAAGCTACTGAAGGTGGAAGCATTGAAGAATCCACTTTCTTTTTTTCACAATGTAACAACGGGCACTTGGTTGCCACATTTTTTTCTTATTTTTGAATCTATCAATGCGTTAAGTATTGCAGTTTTGGTGAGGGTGTTGATTCCTCAAGATTTTTCCAGCATTAAATTTAGTTTGCTAATATTACCAAGTGATCATTTCCACGGTCAACGCTTTGAAATTTTTTGCAGCGATTACTAGATCGCTTGTTTGTTGTAATGTCATCTGTTTCCTCATTGGACTTCTCCAAGTCAACGTCTCTTGGGATGCTCCTCAAACCAAATATTGGTAATTGACCATTTGATCTCACCACAGTAGCAATGTTTTCTGCACTCATTTTTCGTTTCAAGCCCATGTCTATCAATAACCTCGCTATCCAATTGACACATTTTAGTACCCCATAATAACGAAGACCTCTTCCCACTTAGATTGAAATCGAACTTTAGGTAGCATTTATAAGATAATTCAATTGCTCTCGTGTACTTGTGCTGTGGCTGCATAAGCAACAATGATCGAAACACGATGATTTTCCTTGCAGATTTACTAATAGTGCTCCTATTGATAATTGGCAATATGCATGAACAAATGTTGTACTTGACTTGTTATGTACGAGTTATAGTCAACACGCGCTGTTCACCACTCGAATATATCGTACAATGTTTCTAATGTAATCTGCATATTTTCCACCTGGTTTCGCAAATGCAAAGTATGTGAATACCAAATCGTGACTATAAGTGCTTTATCTTATTCAGCTTTCCGCTTTGATTTAGATTTTGTATTTTTATAGTATTCTTATCAAAGGTGCTCTCAGTCACATTATGGGTACCCGTTATGGCTTCATCGTATCCATAACGGGCGAAGGATACTTGCTCAAGGAAGCGATTCGTGTGAGACCGTTAGTCAACTATTTATGTCAGCGGGTCATAAATATTAAAATCATAACTTAAAATCCAGCAGTGATTTTCCATTACCTCCTGCCGCGTAAGCTTTGGAGACCACCTGCATCTATGACGATGCAAAATCACGATTAATTGTACAGGGCAAAGGTAGGTAAAGCTACAGTCGCATGTTCGATGGAAACTACTAATCGGTCACTAGTCGCGCAGCTGAGACTGGGCACAATTCTCACAAGGACGTTTTTTAGTGAGGGGGACGAATCAAAAGCTGACTGCTGGCAAGAATCTGATCTATCTGCAGAGGACAGGTATGGTCAGACGTTTCACTAGGTATTAGTGCCTATCGCTCTGCCAGCCACATGCATGTTTAAATTGTTTAGTATATTCATCGCCACCATGAGTACGGGTGGGGTGGGGGGTCATGTGAATTGTTGGAACTGTTGCAGTTGAATAGCTTTTCTAAGAGATCTTTGCGACTCATTTGCCCGAGCAGTTTGGAGTTTAAGTATTATTATATTTTGTCAATTCCTTCGTGATAGTTCTTGGGATTCAGTCTAACAAATCGCCTTCTGATGGTGCAACTGAATTCACAGAATGGATCCAATTTGGTATTTTAACGTTTGTACCTAGTTGTAGTTACACCGTGTTTCTCTTCCATAGTTAATGTTCATTTTTTTTTCATCTCTATGATTTCTATGTTCGGTCCCCACAGGGATGGAAGTGACAACTCTCCGGCTTCTTTCAGATGGGCTAGCAATGCCTGTAAAAGAGTAATTTCAAATACTGATCCCTGCTATGCTGAACCAGTTATTGAATTTATTTATTTCGGAAAACGTAGAAGTCAAGATTTCTGGAAGATATACAGTCGTGTTTTACATTCCGGGAAGTCGATTATTTCACAACTTTCTAATGGTGCTCGGTTTTCTCTGTCCAGAAAAAATACTAATACCTTTTTTAGATAGTTTTCTGTCTATTCTTCTGTAAATGGTACAGGTACTTCCTCGCCTTAAAATGTTCTTGATCAAGTTCGTAGAGGTGTTAGTAAGTTGACCCATTGAAATCTTGTTGCTTATCTTTAATATTTGTCTCGTTAACGAAATGTGGCGTCTTTTTTTGTAGTTATTATGGAAAGTGTTCTTGTGAGCTTTCCCCACTGCTACCCGCTCATGTTGTTGCCTCCCCTTGTAAGGCGTTTCTCTTGACATCATTCTGATGCAGTTGTTACCCATCCTAAAAAATCTTTCCATAGCCCTGAGGCCCCACTAACACATCTATACTAGTCGGCTAGTTTTCATGGGCAGACTGTGATTGTAAAGCAGAATGTGACATTCTTAATCTGAGTTTGCTAACAGTGTCAAGAATGGACTTAATAGGCAGGGGTGGATACAGGAAAAATTTAAAGGCAGCAATCGTGAGTGGCTTGGAACACAATATCCTGGTCTACTGCTTTCGGTTTTCCCCCGGGGGATAAGTCAACGCCATTATAGATATTCTGCCTGTGCTTGAACATCCTCAATTTTTAGTATTAGTAGAGAGTAAACCACTACCAGAAAATATGTGCAGCTTCACAACGTACCATAAAAATAAGCATTGATAACGTCCATTGAAGAAAAGTGCGAAAACAATTTATAAAAAAATATAATGGCTGTGTTCCCAGACACCACTGTTTGTATTTTTCTTGTTATAAAGGGATATCTTTGGGTGAAACCCGAGCTTCAAAAACGTGGAAAATATGTGTGCATCAATTTGCTTTGAACCAGTTCCTATAGAATGATATATTGTTTATTATCAGGCAGCCTGGCAAATTTAATTGTGCAATGTATTGTTAAATTGCCTTTTCTTTTCAGAGGGCTCAAGTAGCAATTTTAACAAAGACATTGTCTTTTATACGTAACCCTTTGGTTATAAGACAGAGTGAATAGCAGATTTAATTAATATGTTTTTTTCTATACATTGTCTTATTGTATATGATCCTGAACAGCACCTTTCAATGGTAGAACCGATACATTGCCCCATTTTACCAGCATAAACAGCATATTCCAATGAAACATTTTCTTCTACACATTGGCTCTAACACGGACCCTAAACTAAATAATATATTTTATAAATCCTTTTATGTAATGGAGAAAGATGTGGCTGCAAAATGACTTGGTCAAGAACAAGCGCTTATACTTTAGTTCGTAGAGCATGTTGTCGATGAAAGTGTGGTTCTTGGAACGTAGCGTGTAAATTATTTAGCCCAAGCTTCGCAGCTACAGACGGCAGTGTGTAGCCAAAAAATTGTTTTTGGAAGGTAAAGAAGCTCAAGATTTGAAGAAAATGAACTGAATGAAGACGGACGACTTTTCAGTAATCGTATTGTGTTAAGCTGCAGTTGCCACATGGACTGATCAGAGTTAAAAACATCAACAAGCTTTATTCGGCGAGGATGACGAATAGAAAACAAAACAATAATCTGGAGATCAAGATCTCGATGGAAAAGAAGCATATCTTGCCCATTGAGCTTTTATTCACTCATTGTACTGGATAGGTACCTTTAAAGACAGTGAACGTCAGTGATGGATCTTTCACAAGTACAGTTGGTCACTGGTAATATTGTAAGGGGCTTTAAAAGGGAGTGTCACCAGCATAGATGTTATTGAATTGAAACAAGAAGAGGGCAAGATCAATAACGTAGAGCAACGCCAGGACTAAGAATATTCATCAGGTGAAATTGCATCCAGTGTGACACCCATTTGTTTTTCATAATTTGAGAGAAAGTGCTATATGATGGCAAATATCTTTCCACCAATCCAATGACTAGAAAGTTAATGAAGCAAGCCAGCGTGCTACAATTATCAAATGCCTTGGACGTATCCAGTTACAGCACATCCTTTTCCAGAAGTATTCATAAATCTATAGGTAAGTTCCGTGATTATAGTCAAAAGGTCAACAGTGGAGCGAAAAACTCGACCTTAAAGAAGAGCCATGTTTGCAAAAATTCTAACATTGTTGGATTCAAAGTCATTACCAATGATAAAAAGAAGACTGAAAAGTCAATATTTGCCAAGATCATATGGATTATCTAGAAGAAAAGGGAATACAACGTGGACAGAAAGACATAAGAACCGCTTCCCGGAGCCAATTAATTATAAAAATCTCCTTTGATTTGGCGAGAATCAGTGGGCAAGCATGCTAAACTATAGATCTTGCAGGCAAGTACTAAAAACGCAAGTCTAGAGAAAGGAGCTCGGGGGTATGTTCTTTTACCGTTTTCAGCTTGCTTTGGCAATTCGTTTGATTATGTCAGAATTTGGATGAAGTTATGTGAAGTGTAACTGCTACATAATTCGAAGTTTGTAATTTGTGGGTTTTTTTAACCAAATAACCTCGCTATTCGTTTCCTTTGGTAGCAGGAAAGCAAATATAGGATCCAAAGAAGCAAGTAACAAGGATTATAAGCGGACAGCTTACTGTTGGTGGGAAGACGTTTTAGCATTGGTTGTGATATAACATAGTCAACCTTCCGAAGAACATTATATTGGACATCAGTGTAGATTTTACAGGGATTTATCAAATTTTCGAGTGTAAGGGCTACTGACAATTGTGAGTGAAAACTTGCCTCTTGTTGCAATGTAGATATTGCCTAGTGTAAGGAGCATTCTATGTATCCATGTCATTAGAGGTTTGTGGACATCATAAATAAAGATATTTTCTGCCTCTGAGCTCCTGTACTCCCTCTCTCTTCAATTGTTTTTACTGCCTTGGTATTGCAGTACTTTGATAAATAATTACATTGTTGGCAATTAAGACACATAGGGAGGGTATTGATCTCTGAGATGGGATTGACAACATGACTTAGACTTGTTCATCATGGATGACGAAGAGGTAACTTTACTGTTAAGCTTGAATGGATGTACTACTAGTGACTTGGATTTAGATAATTTTGATGAGCAAGGTCTGGAGCGAGAGAGACGAGTATCATGAATTGAGTTCAAAATTTGCAGTTGTAATTCCTTCAAATGTTGTTTCAAGAACTCCTCTGCAACTTGACCTAACTTGATAGCTTTCGAGAAATCCAAGTCAGGTCTAAATAACATGCATACTCTAAGATGCTGGTCTCCAAGGATATAAATGAGAATACAAGGTATAAGCGAAAAGATATCTAAGTTCACAACCCTCAGATAACTTACGAAGCTCTGTCACAAATCAAAGAAATATTGCACTTCTAGCTGTTTATACATATAGAACTTGTGTAATGAAAAGTAACAAAATAGAAACTTAATTCGATGAGGCTTTTATTCAGCATCTGCTTTCAGTTGGCGAAACCTGTGTAAGATTGGCAGAGTCAAAAGTAAGTATCTTTGGAGGTGATGGCTCATCCATTGGGAAAAAATATGATATATTAAAAAGACTTACTTCCTTTTTTGACATCAAGTTGTGATGGATATAAGAGATATACAGCTTTATAGAGTCAAGATTTCATTATAATTTCAATCTAATTCCAAGAGTTGAACTCACAGTGATGATTTTCTACTTTAATTTTACTCTCTTTTCCAAATACGAGAAGGAGATTACACATAACAGAACTTTCTCCGAACATTTTGGAGTTATTTTAATCATAACCGATACCTTTGAACCCATTTTTTCCACAAGCACACTTTGAATCTCTCTCACTTTTAGAATCACTAACATTTTTTGCTGGACAAAAAATGTTAGTGATTCTGAAAGAAATCAAACAATTGTTTGGTAAACGTAAGATTTACAAAAATTTACTTCAAAATTTAACTCCATCAAATACCATGAATTAAGAATGAATGAATTAACTCAATATGAAAACGAACTGTATAAGTAATTACCAAAATCTAAGGATACTTTTAAAATCAGCACTTTGCATATTTTAAGAAGAAATTAAATCATTTACGTAAAGGTGAAAGCTACTGTCACTTACAAATTTCAAAAAATTCAATTTAACAAAACCTGGAATGTTGTTGATGAGCTTATAGTAGCAAAACGTCTCGGTACTTCTTTAAAGGAAGATTACAAACTGTAGTTGATATAATTGTAAGGGACAAACAAGCTTTTCCCACAATTTTCAATATACGCTTTGAAAAATTAATCTATTTTTGGGTCCCGGATTTCCATGAAGAATGGAACGTTATCTTTTAACTTTAGCTTTGGTTATAAGAACAAAAATCCATTGAATCAGGGGTCTTAAATGTTTATACCAAACTACCAAAGCCAATTGAAAAACACCAAATTTGAAAAACACCAAAATTTTCTTGCTTTTTATCTCACAACTTTCCTGGAGCTTTCGATGTTGTGGATCACTCTAATTTGTAAAAAAAGACTATGAAGTTAAGAGTCGTAGTTCTTGAATTGTTTCAAACTACGCCAGAGCTATCCGATGTCAAAGCATTTCTTATGGTGTTCCATAAGAGAATTAGTTGATCAAGTGTTTCTAATTGAGAAATGACATTTACAGGCTTTGAATTTTTAAAAGTTCCATTGTTTGCAAATGAATGCACTCACTTAAGGTATTTTAAAGTCCTACTATCTGAAAGTCTACCACACATTGAACAAACATAGGACAATATATCAATTCATATTTGAAAAATAATTCATCATCATCACAACACGCCCAGAAATATTTTTATTACACCGTTTCTCAGTTTTGTTGTAATGAACTAGGAAATTTCACACAAAAAATACGTCAGGACCTACCAAGAAAAGATAACAAGGAACAACAATAGATGACTTTTAAAACATGATTAATAATAAATGATTAAGGAGAAGATCACAGTGAAAGAGGAATGAAGTGAAAGAAAGAGGCTTAACTGCAATATGTTCTGAATATCAAATTGCCAAGTAGACAGAAAAGAAATAAAGGTAAATTCACTAGGCCTTTGAATCTCCAATGAGAATAACTGGCAATATGGCTCACTAATCTTTACGTATATTATGAAATTCAGCCAGAAATTTCTAATCGGATTCACATAAATCTGTTTATTCTGCCTCACTTTTCAATAGGGGTGCTTTAATTGTATGAACCTGTTTTTTCGCCACAGTTTCAAGGTTGCTTAAAAAAGACGATTCATTATGACAATTAAAAAGGTGTGAACTCCTAATTTCTAATTTGATGCCTGAAGAGGTCTCTATAGTTTAATGTCATGTATTAATTATTTATTATTTATTATTTATTATTTATTATTTATTATTTATTATTTATTATTTATTATTTATTATTTATTATTTATTATTTATTATTTATTCATTTATTATTTATTATTTATTATTTATTATTTATTATTTATTATTTATTATTTATTATTTATTATTTATTATTTATTATTTATTATTTATTATTTATTATTTATTATTATTATTTATTATTTATTATTTATTATTTATTATTTATTATTTATTATTTATCATTTATTCTTTATTATTTCTTATTTCTTATTTCTTATTTCTTATTTATTATTTATTATTTATTATTTATTATTTATTATTTATTATTTATTATTTATTATTTATTATTTATCATTTATTATTTATTATTTATTATTTATTATTTATTATTTATTATTTATTATTTATTATTTATTATTTATTATTTATTATTTATTATTTATTATTTATTATTTATTGTAAAATATAAATAAAAAAAGTAAAATTTTTTTCATAAATGCCTCTGGTAAAATTTTTTTATAGAGTAAGGACATTTCTCATAATACATCAGCACATTTACCATTATCATCAGAAATCACTAATTTTGTTTAATATTTGAAGTGTTTACCACAGGGGTAGCGGTTTTTATGTCATTTTTAACATAACGATTTCAGAAGGCTGTTAGGGATCACTCTACCCTTGTTTGACAGGTAATGGAAGTAGAATGGACGTCGGGACAGGCTAAATGAGCGGCAAGGCAAACAATAAAGAGAAGCCTGATGAACGGAAACAAATATCAATGTCATAATGCAGGTGTGGTAGTGACAATAAACATCATTTTGTTTATTCTCAAAATGCATTTTTTCCTTTCATGAATTATTTACGTTAACCTCAGAACAAACACTTTTTTTCAAACTTGGACTGTGCCTTATCGGCAAGAAATACGTTTTCTCTTTGTAGATATCAAAGGTATTTCATCGATATCAAAGGTAGTTTTCACTAGTAATAACAAAATTTAATATTAATATCCGATAGTGAATGGTGCTCTGTAGATAAAGATTTTGAATTTTTGTGTTAGTTGAACACTATTGATTGAGTGATTTGATGCTGACTGAGGGGTAGAAAGCTATTTCATACGAGGTTGTCTATCAATCGAAAGGTATCAAGGATGAAAATTAAGAAAAGATCAAGGTAAAACCTTTGCTTGATATAGCTAGCTATCGAAAACAATCGAACTAACATGAATAGCGTCAATGACTATAAATCAACAAGAGCATAAATCAAATAAATGCAGTTATAGAAAGCAAGTCTTCAGGAAGGCTAAAACAAATTGATTGACGAAACTTATTTCAGTGGATACTTTATGACTCTTTCTCACTCTTTTCTATTTCATTATTACATTTTAAGTACATACATTGAGCTGTTTTATCACAATAATGGAGAGAGACGAAATCGCGTCCAATATGTCATTCTTTCATTGATTAGACTTAAGGGAAGCTTTAGCTAACTCTAACGTTCGTTAAATAGAAGCGTTTTCCCGGTCCGCTGGAGGTTCGAGTTACCGGGAATTAACAATATCACCTTTCACAGAAGAGAGATTATAGAAAAGGAAGGATTACGAAGTACAATTGTGAACTGAAATGTTAGCGTGATTTCTGAATAAACTAATTTATTCTTATTTTTTCTTTCATTAAGCTAGCCGAATATCAGGCAGAAAGAAGACTCATCTAAAAGAATAATCTTGTCAGATTCAGTCTCCTTGAACCTCTAATCATCTTAGCTGTCTTTGACCACAAAGCTGTCGTTTCACCTTTCATTGGTGATGAATATTTTGAAACCTGACCGATTAGTCTGACCTAATGCCTGTGTAATCCATTCGAGTCTAATAAATCTATGTTTAAGCCTGGTTTACTTCTTTACTTGTCGACCGATCAAGTAGACATTTTGCGTTTTCCCCCCAAAAGTTAATGAACATTTCTTCAAGAAAGGCATTCATAAACACCTGGAGGACGATTGTTGTTGTCTACTCTGAGAGCTTCACCATCAAAGTTTTAATCATATGGTGTTAATATGATAAATGACACCAACAAAAGATTGGAAAGCAACTTTCAGAAATGTCTTCTGAAGGTGGGTGAAGAAATAACTTACAGGAAAAGATAATAGCATATTAGCTGAAGACTGTTACGTTTTCTCTTTCCGTAGACTTCATTAAATATCAAGGTTATTTTAGCCACTTCAAGCAATTTTTTTTATTGCTTTCGGCCCACTCTTCAATCTGCGTCTGCTTCAACCTTCTCCAAATTTTCTTAACTTTTTTTAATAGCAGAGTAATTGATGTTATGGAGTATGCTTGACTATAACTTTGCTTCTCACTTAATATGATTTTTTTCTTCCTTCCATTTTTTCACGACGCAGAAATTTATTGTTTCAAATAGTTAAAAGTTACAAAACTAGCAGGACTTTACTGCAAACAGAAGATAGTCATTTGTACAAACTAGCAGGACTTTACTGCAAACAGAAGATAGTCATTTGTACAACAAGCAAAACTAATCAAGCAAATGAATTCCTAAGTTTTGAAAGCAACATTTGAATATTAAAATTACTTTAAAACCTTTAGGATCCTCCTCCACATGACACCAGTAGAAAGCCTAAAATAGATGATACTGTACCACACAATTTATTTTTCTCTTTCTTCTCCTTCAGGCGATTAGTCCATCCTAACAGAAGGGTCAGTCATACGGGTTTGGTTTCTCTACTTCTTTCCGATCGCAAGCATCTGTTGTGGTGAGTCAAAAGGTCTTCATATCTTGTTCCAGAGCATCATTTTGCCTTTTATTCTGTATACCTCGATTACATCCAAACACATCAGCCTTCATGATCCTTTAAGTGTATTCGACATTTTCTTTCCAAAGATAGGACCGGAACACCTTAATCTTGACCCTCGTATCTTTTGTGTGCTGCAGACAACGCCATTCATCTGACATATTTCCTCATTTTCTTTCTTGGCTTTTAAGGTGACTACAAGAATCCATCTTAACATTCTCATATCTCTTCTTTCAAGCAATTTCTTCTTGTTCTTCTATGTGCCCTCGCTTCAGCGCCGTATATCAGGAACATCCTTCATATAGTTTTTGTATAACTTACCTTTTACACTGGCAGGCATGCGTTGATAACTCAAAACACCAGATAAGTCAAGCCACTTTTTCCAAGCTGCTTTGCTGTGGTTTTCACATCTTCACAGCCTCTCTTCGACCTGCTCACTGATTCTAAAGATAACACCTGCAACTGCTTCAATGGCTTTCCTTCTCTGTCAGTAATAATTTTATCTCCACCTTTCTTGGCACAGACCATTGTCTCTTCCTTTTTCTTTGTTTTCCAAGGGTGTTTGGTCTGCTACAATCACGTCATATGCTTAGAGCACATTCCATAGTATTTCTCCTCCGACAGCTTTGCTCATAGCATTCATAACAACAACAAAAACAGCAATAATAATGATTAGTCCGTGCGAGCGAAGCGAGTGAAGACTTCTTCTAACAGTCAAAATTTGCTTAGTTAGGCCCTGAAAGTTCCACCGTCACGAAGTTCCAAAAAAGTACTTGCAGTTGTCTGACTGGTCAGAATTTTGCACAAGTTTGCTCAGAAGGGTACTATTTCATTTTTAAATTTTATTTCCCAAAGATAATTACAATTATTTTATCTTAATTATAATTATAATTATCCCAATATTATCCCATTATCCCAAAGCTAATTACATTACAGTACATTTATCTTTGAGATGATGCCCGCTTGCTCATCGGACATGTTCCACACTTTCAATTTGGACATCTATTTTCTGGTAATAAAAATAATAATAATAATAATAATAATAATAATGATAATATACCGACGAGACCTGAGTAGTTTCAGTGAATACCGGGATGGTATCCGGCGGTTCCTCGTACTGGGCTGATGGGATCGTTAAGCAGGCTAAGTAGTGACAACTGGGGTATAGTGCTTGTGAGTAATGGGCCGCTGGTGCTCGCACCTTAAACTGCGGGGAACGGCACACTCCAGGGTGAGTTGTTAGGTGGTGTAGTGGCTTTAGTCGAGGTTCCCATCAGCTCGTCGTCTGAGATACAGAGACTCACTCATAACCATGATGAATGTAACTACAGAAAATACATGCCGCATCGGTCGTCGCACGGACAACCAAGGACCGCGATCTGTTGTGGGAAACCAGGCACAGATCGATAAGTATACTACTGGAACTGAGCGTAGAAGAAAGGCCTACAGCACTGAAGAGAACAGGAATATCATGGGTGTTTACTATGCCAGCGACCCAGGAAGAAGGGGATACAGAAAGAGAATGCACAAATTGTGGGGGCAAAGAGGTGGATCTAACATCACGGAACAGAGGTTGGCTTATCAAGCGAGAGTGATAAGATCGAAGGGATGGTTTACATCAGTTGAGTTTGATTCAATCAAGAGAGCAGAGACCAAGGGGGCAAGTCAGGAAGGGGCAACCGGTGAGGCCGAACATCAACCGGTTGAATCAGTATCCATGGCAAGTGATTAAAATGGGGACAATCATGTGCATGAGACATCTTCAAATGAAGGAGTGGTGCATGATGTGGTTGCAGAACAGATACGAGTTCTGAGGGAACGTGTGGTCTACAACCGGGAAAGGCTACTGCGGAATTTACGTCATGTAGACAGGGCAGCACTGAGAAAGGAAGCAGCAAGAATCAATAAAAGTATGCAGAATGTTAGGATTGGTAATCTGCAGGAACTGAACTGTACGATACTGGCTGGTGCAAAGATTGTGACTGAGAAGTTTGTGAAACCGCAGAAGGCAAGAGGGGATGTGACTAAACCGGCATGGCAGAGGCGACTTGAAGAGAAGTTCTCAAAGAGGGAAACATCCGACCCAGCTAGAAAGAAAATAGAGAAGAAATACAAGATACGAGTCAAGGGGTATAACACCGTATTAGAGGAGCTAAAACAGAGGTTGAAAGCCACTAGCAAGAAAATCAGGCGGTACCTGGAAAGTATATGGTAGTTCCAAGAAAACTGATTGTTCAAGAACAATCAGAGAATGTTTTATAGGAAACTGGATGAAACTAAACCAGCTGAAGACCAAGAGCCAGCCTCACCTGATAGAGACGAAACCAGAGAGTTTTGGGGAAACATCTGGAGCCAACCAGTTAAGTATAGAGATGATGCCCAGTGGATAAGTCAAGTTGAAACTGACATGATGAAGATCCAAGCTGAAGACATCAGTATCACAGAGAATGACATCTGGAAAGCTGTTGCTGGAATGCCCAACTCTTTGCATGGACGAATGGCAGAACTGATGATGGAATGCTTGGAAACGGAAACAGCTCCACAGTGGCTGACAAAAGGAAGAACAGTATTGATTCAGAAAGATCCGAATAAAGGGACAACACCAGGGAACCACCGCCCCATAACATGTCTACCGCTACTTTGGAAGACCCTTACAACGGTCATTTCAAGAAAGTTATATGCCTATTTAGAAGACCAGGACATAATTGGGTATGAACAGAAGGGGTGTCGGGCAAAGACACGAGAAACTAAAGATCATCTGATACTGGACAAGGTCATCCTGAAGGACAGTAAATCAAGAAAGACTAATTTGTCAATGTTCTGGATTGATTACCAGAAGGCATATGACATGGTGCCGCACTCGTGGATTATTAAGAGCATGGAACTAGCTGGTATGCCGAAGAATGTCATCAGCCTCATCCACAATACTATGCAATTCTGGAGAACTGAGCTTGAACACAATGGAACAAGTCTTTCAGTGGTGAACGTTTGAAGGGGCATCTTCCAAGGAGATTCCTTGTCGCCTCTCTTGTTTATAACTGCTCTCATGCCATTGTCTGCTCTTTTGAGAAAGTGCAAACATGGGTATGCACTGAAGAATGGCACCAAGGGCAACCATTTGCTTTTCATGGATGACCTCAAGGTTTATGGCAAGAACAAGCGGGAGTTAGAGAGTTTGATCAGCACAGTGCAGCAATTCACTGATGACATTGGGATGAAGTTTGGATTAAGCAAATGTGCGACCATGGTGATGAAAAGAGGCAAGAAGGAAGAAGACACGGGAATCCAGCTGCCAAGTGAAGAGGTGATAAAAGATCTTGGAGAGCAGGGGTACAAATACCTGGGAATACTGGAGGGGGATGAGATTAGGTCAACAACTATGAAGGGCATGATCAGAAAAGAGTATGTCAGGAGGGTCAGGAAGATACTAAAGTCAAAGTTGAATGCGAGGAACACCACAGATGCAATCAGCAGCTGGGCAGTTACCATAGTCAGATACAGTGCAGGGATAGTACAGTGGAGAGTGAATGAGATGCAGGAGCTTGACTGGAAAACGAGGAAACTCCTCTGTCTCTACCGAGCTTTGCATCCGCGATCAACGTGGCGAGACTGTACGTTCCCGGAAGTGAGTACGTTCCCGGGAGTGAAGGAGGCAGAGGATCGATTTCGGTCGAGGAATGTGTAAAGAAGGAAGAATATGGACTATCTGACTATGTTAAGAGATTGGAGTCACCACTGAAGGCCTGTTTGAAAGAATTTGAAACCAGCAAGACAAAAGCAGAATACAGTCAGGATCTAAAGGAATCTCGGTTGGGAGAGTGGAAGGAAAAGCCCCTGCATGGAAAGTTTCCAAAGGGGGTGGAAGGAAACACACTAACATGGAAATGGTTGAAAACTGGGTACCTGAAAAGGGAAAGTGATGGCATGATCCTGGCAGCACAATATTAGGCGCTGCCCACACGGTGGAAACAGGGGCACATCGATAAAACCACAACCAACAGCCTCTGTCGCCGGTGTGGAGACAAGGATGAGACCATCAACCACATAGCATCAGAATGTTCAGCTATTGCCCAGACAGAGTACAAACAGAGACATGACAGGGTAGCTGATCTAGTCAACTGGGAGCTCTGTTGTCATCTTGAATTACCGCGTTGCAAGAACTGGTATGATCACGGAGCAGAAAAGGTAGTAGACAACGAGAAAAGCAAGCTACTGTGGGACTTTAATGTGCAAAATGATAAGATCATTTAGGCGCGTCGACCAGATATATCTGGATCGACAAAGAGCTGGAACACACCTGAATCATCTATATAGGTGTGCCAAGAGATGTAAGGGTGCACGAGAAGGAGAGAGAAAAGAGGCAGAAGTATCAGGAGTTAGAGGAAGAAATCCAGAAAATGTGGCGGACATCAGCCAATGTGGTGCCAATAGTGATTGGTGGATTGGGAGCCATCGGGGACCTGGAAAGGCACGCGAAAATGATCAAGCTAGAAATGAGAAGTTTAGAAAAACGTCAGAGGGTGGCGCTGCTTGGCACGTCCTATATACTACGCAAGACACTCAACATCTCAGAATAGAGTCTATTCGGATGCTGAAGTTATTACCAGTCAATTTCACCAGACTGTGATGTATACTGTATAATAATAATGATTTCTGGAGCAACGGAACGTACAACGTTGATATTGGTACTCTCCAAAAATCTGCCTTACTGGGAACTGCACCCATTTTTCGAAAAGTTCTCAGTATCTAAAATACCTTCAGTGTCTCAAGTCCAATGAAACGGACCTGATACTGAGGATGACAATAACGGACGTTAATCACTTCTTCATAGGCTTTCAGAGCGATTTCCAGCAGGTTTTCTCCTCTATAGTCACCGCAACCCATAACATACAACTAACAGACTGGAACTCGTTAGTGTGAGGTCATTGAAAATACAAAAACATTCAAATTTTGTAAATATTTTGCAAATCATGAACATGAAATAAGCAGGATGAAGTTTAAATATTTTATTATTAGCAGTATTATTATTTTTCATATTATTTTTGTTTTTAATAACAATATTAATAATTATAATGATGATGGTTGTAGTAATTATTAACTTTAAGAGCAAGCCTTACGTTTAAACTATGTTAAATTTGACACAGAGAAGCCAGGGGATTCATCGTTATGTACCTTGTGTAGTGAAAGAGGGGAGACTGTGAAGCACAATGCCAGAATGAAGTAGGCTTCCACAGCAAAAATTCAAGAGAAGACACGATAATGTCGCTATAATAATCCACTTTGTACGTATTACTTGACGCTGAAGGAAGTGAAAACATAAGACTGATTGAGGCATGGAAACAGAGAAAGTGAAATTACTCTGGGACTTCAACATTCATTGTGATCATGTCATAGTAAAACGGTAGGCCTGTTATTGTTGTGGTCAACAAGGAAGAACTAAACAGTAACATAATAGTCGACATCACAGTAACTGTGGACGAAAGAGTAAGTTAAAAGAGCTAGAAAAATTAAAAAAATGACCAGATGAAACAGGAGCTGCCTAAAATTTGATCCCTTTAGAAAGTTGAGGTTTTACCTGCAATGGGATCAGTGTCCAAATACCACAAAAAGTAGATTGAGGGATTAGGATCAAAAGCAAAAACTTACATCACCCAGAAAACTGCATTGTTAGGCACATCAAATGTGTGGAGAAATGTCTTGGAGATGCAGAAATATTAATAAGCCTGTGGCATTTTGAAACTTGTTGTCTAGAGCTGTGGCAGAGTATAATGGTCGGGTTAACATCAAAACGATGATACATACAACAATAACAATAAAAATAATATTAATATTAATAACAATTAAAATAACATTTGAATTTACATGGGTCTGTACAGTTTGTTTTTCTCTTGATTGTTCTAGGAGAAACATTATTTCCCTAAGTGTTGGCATAGGATTTTCCAGACTGTCTTCTCAATTTTGAATACTTTGTTTCCAAGAAGCAAAATCACTGTTATATTTTCTTGCTGCTTTGTTAGAACTTTGTTCATGAACTTAAGGTTTTTCTTAATTTATTTGTTCTGAAGAAATAAAACAAGAAAAGTAGTGAATAATAAATTCTTGGTGGCTTTTAATACTTAAATTCAATCCACTGAATAAACACAAAAAACGTTCGGTGGTGTGATAAAAGATAATAATATTTGTCAAATTTTTAAAATAAATTTTAACTGAATTTTTCTTTTGGCTGCATCTACAGCTGCGTAGCTATGCACTCTCAGTTAATATAAGAATTTGAAATTAATAGGAAATACAATAGAAGTAACTATATATAGTCCAGCTGCTTACAGAAATTCACCACCACAACCCATCACTTATGCAATTTTAATAAAAAGTAGCACATGCATTATTTCTTGATGTAATATGGTAATTAATAACAGCCACTTGACCTACAAAAATTCAGAAATCGACAAAATTAATCTTACTTGACTTAACATGAATTTTAATGTTGTTTTCATCCACTTCTTACTTCGCCATCTAGGAAAATAACCTTCGGTTTAGCCTTTGCAGGTTGATTCAATGTCGCTATAAGTGAATACTGTAGTACGGTAACGACCCGCACATTTATATATATATATATATATATATATATATATAAGATATGATAAGTTGGAAAGAATCAAAAAACTACACAGTCCACAATCATCTTATTTTGCACTATCTCTAGGAACGAACAAAACTGGGAAATATATATATATATATATATTTCCCAGTTTTGTTCGTTCCTAGAGATAGTGCAAAATAAGATGATTCTTTAAATGAGATATGTGAGATAGGACAAAATAATTTTGACGAAAGCAACGTATAAGTCGAATGTCATGGAGATAGAGCATTGGAGGAAGAACAATATTAAGCTGAAAAAAACACGGTCGGTTCAAACTTTCCCGAAAATGGACATAAAACAAAATAAATCTTAGCTAATGATTTAGCGCCCACGAACAAGCAAAAAAAGTAATGCAGGTAAACGTACGGTATCCAAAAGACTGAGATCATGGATGAGCCCCCAAGATGGCAACATCATAAATTTTTCGCACAAGCCCCTGGTGAAAGAAAATGCCGCATCTGTTTTATCTTTCATGTTGCTGTAATTTCAAAAGCCTTTCATGCTAAGAAGTAAGGGAACGTGCGAGCACTTGGATCGTCGTTCAAGAATACATTCCAAAACTCGAGTTCTTCATATAAGGCTTCCTTCCGCTCCCCGTAAGTCTTCNTAATAGCAGCCACTTGACCTACAAAAATTCAGAAATCGACAAAATTAATCTTACTTGACTTAACATGAATTTTAATGTTGTTTTCATCCACTTCTTACTTCGCCATCTAGGAAAATAACCTTCGGTTTAGCCTTTGCAGGTTGATTCAATGTCGCTATAAGTGAATACTGTAGTACGGTAACGACCCGCACATTTATATATATATATATATATATATATATATATATATATTTCCCAGTTTTGTTCGTTCCTAGAGATAGTGCAAAATAAGATGATTCTTTAAATGAGATATGTGAGATAGGACAAAATAATTTTGACGAAAGCAACGTATAAGTCGAATGTCATGGAGATAGAGCATTGGAGGAAGAACAATATTAAGCTGAAAAAAACACGGTCGGTTCAAACTTTCCCGAAAATGGACATAGAACAAAATAAATCTTAGCTAATGATTTAGCGCCCACGAACAAGCAAAAAAAGTAATGCAGGTAAACGTACGGTATCCAAAAGACTGAGATCATGGATGAGCCCCCAAGATGGCAACATCATAAATTTTTCGCACAAGCCCCTGGTGAAAGAAAATGCCGCATCTGTTTTATCTTTCATGTTGCTGTAATTTCAAAAGCCTTTCACGCTAAGAAGTAGGGGAACGTGCGAGCACTTGGATCGTCGTTCAAGAATACATTCCAAAACTCGAGTTCTTCATATAAGGCTTCCTTCCGCTCCCCGTAAGTCTTCTTCTTTCTTTTCCTATGGGCTTCTGTTATTTGGTTTTAAATCTTCAGCTTGTTAATTCAACAAGAAACCATTTTTCTATCTACCTCAGAATATGTTGCTGGAGAACTTAGAGAAAACTCTTCTGCTTGCAAGATGGTTTTCATTTTGAGCACCATAGCTCAGCTTCGGTAAGTCTTGGCTTTGTGAGAAACAACTAAATCGTTAAAGGAATTCATGTTTACACTGTGCTGCATTATCTACCTTTCTGTGAGACCCCGTTCATAATGATTCGCACAAAACAAAAAAGGAGATTTATTGTGGCGTGTTTAAGTTTAAAGTAGATGCTCTTAACATAGTCACAAGTGATCCTCTTGACAAACAGTATATTGATAAGGACACCAAAACTTAAACACGTAGCTATAAGAAACAGATATTGCAAACAGAGGCAGAGGGTTTCCCAATTGAATATTTACAAAAAGGACATTTTTATAAATATCTTCAAATTGCTATTTTCCGAATAAACAAGAATTTTGTCTGTGATATGCTTCATTGCTATGATTGAATTTGGTTGTTTTTAATTGGAAGACATTGCTCGAACAAGTTGATTGTCTTCGAAGTATCGAATGCTGTACAAAATCGAAAACAGGCCCAATTTATGGCCACCACACTTGCAAGGATTGCTGTGTACCATTCATTTGATAGAAACTCGTTTCGAAACGAGTTTCTATCAAATGAATGGTACAAACTTGATCCAAGTGTTAACGTACGCACTGGGTCTTTACAAATGCGCTGAAGGAAAAAACGTTCTAATATGGCATTTTCTGATCGAACTTTCGCAACTTTTGAACATCTTCTAAAGAGTCAGTTGGAAAATAAATAAGGTGACTTTAAAAGATGGAAGCAGAAGAAAGCGAAAATCCGGCTTGGTATTTTCAACTAAGTATCTTGCAACGAAAAGTGACAAGAGATTTGTAGAAATCTTGCAAACAAAACTTGATAAAAGGGTATTCATTGATATTGATTGTAATTAAAAAGATTTCCTTGTTATAATCAAGGAGTTCTGATTACAAAAATAATAGATACTCTTACTTAAATTGTTTCTGTTTTTATTCTAAATTTGAATCTTTTACAAATAGGCATTTATTTGGAAGGGGCACTTATTTGAGTTTAAGTACGAAAAGCCCATTAGATGGTCATAAAAAAAGGAAACCGTAACATAATCACCTTCTTTTTTTCTGTCACATCCTCACAGTACCAAACAGCTAGTAGCAATATGCCTTGTGTGGTTCTTAACCATTTTAAGAGAACATAGGGGTGGTGATATGGAAATGACTGACTTATTGAAAGTGATAATTTAATTTGCTACAAGCAAAACAAGCTAAGTCACGAAAACATGTCATAAAATAGGGGGCCGAAATAATCTATTCCTGTCTTACTCCCATTTGGGTATTTGGTACCCAAACATGCAACGTGCCACTTCTCTTCGTTAAAAAGGCATTCTGTCTCTTCAAGCGGAAAACTATCTTGTGAAATAAAGATATTTGAGTTTCTTTCAAATCACAAGCGTTTTAATTGAGAACCCCACAGTGCCAACCAAAGAACACGTTTTTTGTCAAGCACGTGCAGTGCTATTATTACAGTGCTATTATAAGCTTGCGCAGATCTTTGACTAAAACGTGGTTCCCGATAACTTCACTCCACAAGTAAGACTATTTTGGTTTCATATTATCTCCTGAAGCACTTTTTTAAGAGTAGGTGATGCATGCGGAGTAAGAAAAATTTCAATGACTGAGACAGATTTGTTTTGCTATTGTTCAAATTGTATATAGCTGATTGAATGTATTCTACAAAAGTCAGTTATGTTGTAAGGACGTCATAGGATATAGCGTTGTTTTTGAATAGCTACAGTTGTATGGATTCGAAAGTAGATTTGAGTTTCATGTGTTGAAAGGAACAGTGTTTTAGAATGTTGTCACCTTATACACGTACCACAAGTAAAGAACCTGAGTCGAAGAAGCCTGTGTTAAGAGTCTGTAACAAAGGCAAATTTACAAACTGCTGTTGTTAGCACAAAGTGTGTTGGCTGTTTTTAAGTTAGGAAAAACCTTATGTATGATATTCATAATTAGATCTTTGGTCCATTAGAACTTCCATTCTAGTTAGACATAACACTTGTATTTTTTTATCTTGGCAGGTTAAGTGTGTTTCATGTGATATAATAGATTGAACAGATGAAAATTAATTGTAAGCGGAAGATAGTTGAGTGTTTCATGTGATATAATAGATTGAAGAGATGAAAATTAATTGTAAGCGGAAGATAGTTTAGTGTTTCATGTGATATAATAGATTGAATTGATGGAAATTAATTGTAAGCGGAAGATAGTTTAGTGTTTTATGTGATATAATAGATTGAATTGATGGAAAACTCTGTCTTTTTCGAGTGGAATTCTTGAAAAGTATACTATCAGAGAACTAGCGTGAAGGAGTGAAAAGTATCTTCTGTAGTCGTCAACCATATGGCGAACTAGCTCACAAGACATACTTTGTTGCTTATAAATCATTTATTTAACAGATTGTACTGAAAAAGGCTTTAAAATAAGCTGAAACGTTAACAAGAAATAACTTGTTTTCGTTTGAGGATATATATAGTATATGAATGTAGGTAGTTAAGATCGACATTATAATTGTCAAAGCCCTTTCTTTTAGTTAGATCCGCGAGGTTTGGAAGGAAAGCGTATAAAGAACCTAAGGATTAACACTAGGTGAAGTTTATTTTCATAACTAGTAGATAGCAGCCAATTTTTAGAACATGATAGGGTAAAGGATGTTTCCAGCATATTAAATGGTTTAGCCAGAAAAAAGTTACAGTTATGATATGAGACCAAGACCCAAAACCTACACTTTTCCAACCGTGCAAACTTTAAGTTGAATTGAAACACGCATGCGTAGTTTGAGATCCAAATCGATTCAAAATGGACGAAAAAGAAGTTGAAAATATTTTAACCATTTCTGGATCGACTTTGATCGGTTTTCAAGCCAATGAAAGGGGAATATTCGATCATGTGTCTTTCAGTTCATTAAATTTTTTTAGGGAGTGCAACCACTGCATCGACAGTAAAAGTTGCAAGGTGCACCCAGCTACTGAAGTTTATTTACCCTATTTGGTTGTAGGATATAAGAATGTAACAAATGAATGTCCAAATTATTTTGTGATAATGGCCCATGCAATCATGGATAGTAACAATGTAACCTGTATGAGCGACTGTATAACATAAATCTTGCAAACAGGAAAAATGCTAGACCAATACTTTTTAAAAATGGAGCTTGAAGCTTTTACTTTTAATGGCAATCTGCTTATCATTTTTGTTGCAATAATTTTTCCCAACTTCCAATATTCTTTATCTTCTATTGTAGTTTTGGTTTTCTAGTAAGGTAATTATCTTTATTTATTGTATATAGTGGAATTGGAACTGAAAAGTTAAAATACATCGATACTATGTTATTTGAGTTTTTGGACTTCTATCATGAATTCAGGTTATTTAACTTTTAAATTTCAAAAGCTGGTATCACTGCCCAGAAAAAATGGTTGAAAAAAACCAAGAGGGTCAAAGCCCAACCTTGTATGAATGTATGTATGTATGTATGTATATATGCATATATGTATCACATATATATATATATAGTTAGGCATTATCCAAACACATAATAAACTTTGTGTATATCTACTGGCTAGCAAATTAATCTAAAGTTAAAATTACAACATCCTGCTGCCACTATCCAGAACCTTCAGATGTCAAGAAATAACGACGAAAGCTATTACGGATTTCTTTAGCTTCAAATGAAAAATTGTTTGAGCCTACTCTTCCAATATCAACAAATGCACCTTGTAAGTTTTTATCCACATTCCCCCAACTACCTTCAATCAGAATTCCATTCTTAACATTATCAGCATATCTACTTGAGCAGTATATTTCACCATCTTCTATTAGAAATTTTGCAACGCTACTATGGCCTTTGTTGCCTGGGTAGAATGGATGACATCGAAGGAGGATCAGGCAAAAAGTAACGAAAAAAAAAAGAAAAAAAGATCCTTTGAAAGTTGAAAAAATTAGCTCAGAACCAGTTCGTTGAAAGGCAACAGCTACTGAAGGATATTTGAAAATAAAGATAGAAAGAATCAACGTAAAAGGTAGAAATACAAGGGATAATATGTTTAGGAGGGACCAAAGGCAATTTTACAGACATATTGAATCATAACAAGAAAGGAAAGGAAAGCTTCCAAAAATGCAGAAGTTTGTGCAATTTTGGGCTGGTACATAGTAAGATGAAAATGTGACACCGTACAAGGAATGGATGAGCAGTGTGGCACAGAAGATTAGGGAAAAGGTTAAACAGATGACGGAATTAGAAATTACTGAGAAAGGATTAAATGAAATAATAGGAAAGAGAAAGAGCTTGATCGGCCCCAGGTATTGATGGTATACAAAATTACTGGTAAAAGAAGTTTAGTGGTGTTAGGAAATCAGTGGCGAAATGTATGAATAAATGGATTGAAAGTCGGCAGGAAATCCCAAAATGGATGACAGATGGAAGGACAGTGCTATTGCCAAACACAATTAATTTGGATAATGAGGAGTAACGACGAATAACATGTTTAGACACCTCTTACAAAATTTTTACATATGGTATGGTATGGTATGGTAGCCAAGTACATGAAAGAGCATGCAACCAAAAATGGAATTTGGGACAAAAGTCAGCTGAAGACGTACTCGGGAATGTTTGGAACAACGAGTCAGTTGTTGGTAGATAAAGCCATAACGGATGAAGAGAGGGGGGAAAGAAAAGAAACTTCGCAGTGGCATTCTGCGAGTACCAATTAGTGTATGATATGGCCAAACATCATTGGATGGGGAGAGTTTATAGATGGATGGACTACCAGATGGAGTTTTAGAACTCTTGAGAGTAAGGATGAAAAGATGGCGCGCGCGATCGGACATTAATGACAGTGAAAAGATAAAAGTGAACAGATGGATAAGCATCAAAATAGGTTTTGACAAGGGGATTATNGCATATATGTATCACATATATATATATATATATATATATATATATATATATATATATAGTTAGGCATTATCCAAACACATAATAAACTTTGTGTATATCTACTGGCTAGCAAATTAATCTAAAGTTAAAATTACAACATCCTGCTGCCACTATCCAGAACCTTCAGATGTCAAGAAATAACGACGAAAGCTATTACGGATTTCTTTAGCTTCAAATGAAAAATTGTTTGAGCCTACTCTTCCAATATCAACAAATGCACCTTGTAAGTTTTTATCCACATTCCCCCAACTACCTTCAATCAGAATTCCATTCTTAACATTATCAGCATATCTACTTGAGCAGTATATTTCACCATCTTCTATTAGAAATTTTGCAACGCTACTATGGCCTTTGTTGCCTGGGTAGAATGGATGACATCGAAGGAGGATCAGGCAAAAAGTAACGAAAAAAAAAAGAAAAAAAGATCCTTTGAAAGTTGAAAAAATTAGCTCAGAACCAGTTCGTTGAAAGGCAACAGCTACTGAAGGATATTTGAAAATAAAGATAGAAAGAATCAACGTAAAAGGTAGAAATACAAGGGATAATATGTTTAGGAGGGACCAAAGGCAATTTTACAGACATATTGAATCATAACAAGAAAGGAAAGGAAAGCTTCCAAAAATGCAGAAGTTTGTGCAATTTTGGGCTGGTACATAGTAAGATGAAAATGTGACACCGTACAAGGAATGGATGAGCAGTGTGGCACAGAAGATTAGGGAAAAGGTTAAACAGATGACGGAATTAGAAATTACTGAGAAAGGATTAAATGAAATAATAGGAAAGAGAAAGAGCTTGATCGGCCCCAGGTATTGATGGTATACAAAATTACTGGTAAAAGAAGTTTAGTGGTGTTAGGAAATCAGTGGCGAAATGTATGAATAAATGGATTGAAAGTCGGCAGGAAATCCCAAAATGGATGACAGATGGAAGGACAGTGCTATTGCCAAACACAATTAATTTGAATAATGAGGAGTAACGACGAATAACATGTTTAGACACCTCTTACAAAATTTTTACATATGGTATGGTATGGTATGGTAGCCAAGTACATGAAAGAGCATGCAACCAAAAATGGAATTTGGGACAAAAGTCAGCTGAAGACGTACTCGGGAATGTTTGGAACAACGAGTCAGTTGTTGGTAGATAAAGCCATAATGGATGAAGAGAGGGGGGGAAAGAAAAGAAACTTCGCAGTGGCATTCTGCGAGTACCAATTAGTGTATGATATGGCCAAACATCATTGGATGGGGAGAGTTTATAGATGGATGGACTACCAGATGGAGTTTTAGAACTCTTGAGAGTAAGGATGAAAAGATGGCGCGCGCGATCGGACATTAATGACAGTGAAAAGATAAAAGTGAACAGATGGATAAGCATCAAAATAGGTTTTGACAAGGGGATTATTTTGATGGGTTTTTTTTTAATTTTGTGTAATCTGTGTTGCCTTGGGAACCGCTTTCTTACCACTCTCAAAATTCTTTGGCGTTGTTGGTTTTATCATGCTGCCTGTATTTAGGGTTGAAGGAAATTATTCTACGATACGGAACGATATGGAGAACAATTTGTAATTTGATCTAAACATGGGTGTGATTTGTAAAGCAATGTAGAAGTAATATGGTAGGTTATATGTCCAAGAGAGAAAAAAAATACTAACAGATGGGGTTAAAAAAGGAATTTTCAAGAATAACCAATACGATAACCTGAGATCTATTATACAATTTCATTGTGAAAACAAAACAATCAGAGTGAAAGATTTGGCCATTTAGCAGTTTGATCATTTAGAATCACAACATTACAGCAGGGACTGAAACAGAGGATGTGCTTTCTTGACAGTTAGGTGCAGTGAATTTGTTTAAATGAAGAATATGAAATGAAACTTGAAATGATTCTTTTAAATACATGTCAGGTTTTGTCAGTTTCGCAATAACTCCAGCAAGCCATAGAAAAAGGGGCTTCTCGACTTCCAATCTTTGGTCAAGTTCCCAGAGTTTGAAGGAGAACATATCGAAAGAAGAGACTAAAGTATTAATACAATATTTCATCAAACTATACACAGCAGAATGCTCCCTACAGCGGGTATTCTTTTCCAGTTTAAAAAAGGGAAAACAACTCTAGCGAACCACCTTGAGATAAAAACCAATGCCTATTGTCTCTCAAAGCCTATGTCAGACTTAATTATTTCAATCAGGCTTTTTGGTAATTTTGTTGTGGACTGTTTACCATCTACAAAACATAAAATATTAACTCTGACTCCAAGCCTTATTCTGTTTTACTGTTTAGCCATTTCCACTAGTGAGCAAAGAGAAGAATTAAGTGGTTTAGCAAATACCAAAGTTATCAAATGCTTTTTCAAAGACTACCAGGATAAAGACCTTGATAAGTTGATTCCTGTTCAATTAATAATGCATTGGAGCCATTGCAAATCAAAAATCATGTAAAATTATCTATTTTCTTGAAACAGCATCATCAATCAATTTTAATAACTGCCACCAGTATCGTCAGCGATAGTGGTACAGTAATAGAAATCCAGTAAACGTGATGAATTAATCATGTCCATATAATGTGATAAGAAGTATAAACTATCATACTTCTTCGATATAGATATATGAGCTTTATAATGCCATGAGTCGTAGGGTTTTTCTGAGCTTCTGAGCTACATTTCAAGAGATACTCCTCCAATCATCAGTCTGCTAAAGTGATTGGGTACTGCTCTTTTAGACTTCGGCAGTGCAGTGATGAGTTGTCTTGAGGAGTGGCGCTACGCCTGTCTTGTGTTTGTTGTCTATTTTTCTTTAGTAATGGAACCCAGATTTGTGGAAGTGTAAGGTATACTGTTGATGTGATTAGTTTCCTTTAGGGAATGGGTTGTTTCTTTCATTTTTCTTGTTCTTGCATAGGTTTCCTTGTCTATAATTGTTTTAGTTTCCTTCTTATGCTTCTTTTCTCTTTAGCCCAAGGAACACTTTGGTTCACCAATGTAAGAGGCAGGACAGTCCTTATAATGTATTCTGTAAACTAAATTTTTCTCTTTTCAACTGGGACAGGTTCTTTGGTTTCAACAGTATCTTCCTGTAGATGAATTTTGTGAAGAATAATGTTAAAATATTGTGTTGTGGTGTCGTCTTAGGTGCTCATTGGTGTTCTTGAAATAGGGTGGACATTTGTTTCAGAGGTTTCTTTTTTTTCTCTCCATGATTGGATCCAGTGTTTCAATGTAAGGCTGTTTTGACATTCCTAGCATGAAATCCAGTAGATTAAAGAACCTTCTAAAGATGTCTTTCTACCATTTTAAAGTTGTATAGGCTTGAAATAACACTTGCACTTTGAAATAATAACTTATTAGCCTTCTATTTTATTTGGTTTATATGCTTGATAAGAACTGATTTCATCAATATCAGCAATTTTAAATTTTAGCAAAGTTTACATAATTTTAAATGATTTCAGGTTCTTTGAAATAGTTAATTTTGTGTCATCCGCTACTATTTCAGTGTTTACACCAAAAAATGGCTATTTTACACAAAACCCAATTAAAGAACATATGATTAAGAATTTTAGGGTGGGTTATCTGATCCAGTCCTGATATTTCTAGTTACTTATAGACGGGTTTCTGATGACGTATTATTATTATCATTTTCAGTCTCCACGCGGTTTCGGGTGCAAAATATAAACAAAGATGGTGGATATCATTGTATTTCCCTTAATTACTACGTGATTTAATTCTGAAACCATCCACTTTTTAATGTAATTTTTGCAAGATCTCAGCCGCCATCTTACTCCTGTTTTATCAATCACTGTTTTGTCTCGACTTCCAAACCTTGCTTTGATTATTTTTTTTTTCGATAAATGAACTTTGACACCGTCTGAAGATATCGATTGTTTTTTTCCCAACCCAACAGAAAATGTTTTCGTTACATCGTCAATCAGCGTAAAAGCTTAATTATTCACAGCCTGCTGACGTAAAACCACTATCTGCATAATAATAACAAACTCTAATCGAGCACGAGGGTCCAGAAAATATTTCAAGAGACGTTTTTCTTGTTCTTCTACCGACCTTTTCTCAAAATGGCAACTCATGTTAATCTCACGTGGGCGAAAAATTCTGATTACTTTAAAAATCTCGAAAAGGAAGATCAAGAAAAATATTTGAAAAAATTAAGAGCTTTTTGAAACATTCAGGCAGATTCTTTCTTAGTGATTTCTTTTCACGCCAATATATAAGATTTTCTGTCATAAATTTTGAAAGCTTTGGTAGCCACGAGCGGAAAACTCTTGAGACAACAGCTTCACTGACCTGAAATCGGTACGCAATATCCTTGTTTGTCAAACCCATTCTTAATTTAACCAGCACTAATAAAAGATGATCTGCGACTGTTGAAATGTTTGTACCAGTATCTTGTGGTCCATACTGTAACAACCAATTTCATGGCTAATACCTGTATAAAATTGCAACATAAGTCCACGACTTTTAAAATTTCTGTAACGAAAGACAGCTTTATCTGCTGTACATAGTTTCTTGTTCAGTTTCCTAATCTCATTAGTCATCTCTAGTGAGTCACTTTGGGTCATCTTAAGGAGGTGTTGTGTCTCTGCAAGTTCTTGTCTCAGATTTTTAACCTCTTCTTCCAAATAGGTGTTTCTCGCTTTCAACACTTCAACAGAAAATTCTAAAAGAAAACATAGACATATAAATGAGGAATAAAAACAGACGATTTCTGGTACAGAACAAAAATCTATATGTTATGTAAACTACTGTCTTAACTGAGAACTTTGAACATCTATGCAAGTGAAAATTAAATAAATCTTTCATCCATTATTAATAAAATTATCCTTTAAAAACCTATTTCCTACAGCGTGCCACAACTGAAAAAAGAAACCCTAACTTGATAAACTTAGGAATACAAGGGGTGGTGGGAATAAGTGGGGTGGGTGGAAGTTTTGCTCAAAGTAGTGTGTCTGAAATAAACGGGGTGTGTGGAAAAATTTCCAAAAATAAATAAGCGTCTATTCCAGACTCGAAAGTATATAAATTAAGGAATGTTTAAAATATTTTACCTTGTTTTTCAAGGTCTATGAGATTACTGCTGTCCTCTTCTTCATTAATCTGTTCCTCAGGGAACGTTTCCACAGACTGGTCTTCAGGTTCATTAGGTTCTACAACACTTTCATTTTCCTTTGATTTTCTTCGTAATAAAAGTCGTTCATGACGTTGACGTTTTTGAACTTTGTTTGACTTATCGTAAAGTTTGTGCTTAAATATCGTAGGGATGTAAGCTGGGCTGGAAGGATCATCAGACTTCTTACCTAATAACATCAAAAATTAAAGAGTCAGACAAAGTTTTAAAATGTCAAATCAATCCTTAGATCTTACATAACATACAAAACATACTGAGGAAACACATACAAAACAGTAAGAAATAGTTATTATATTAAAAATACTAACCAGATATGAAGTGTGCACTGCAGATTCTTGCATGTTCGATCTGTTGTTCACTCCAATCTAACCTTTGAATTTGCCTCAACCACTGCTCTCTCAACTTCCTATTTTTCTTTGGTATCCGATAAAAAACCAAATCTTTTTGTTTAGTACTTCGATTCGTGCAGCCTACAGCACAACAAGATGGCATTTTCTTCGTAGTAAATGTAAAATATAACTAAAAATCAGGATAACAGTACTGTACAACGCACTACAACACACTGTTCTCAAGTAAAAACATGAATGGCACCGATTATGTTTTGCACCCAATTTTTCGCGCATGCGTGCGCAGCACCCAAAATCAAAACAAAAACAAAAACACAGAAATCCGTCTGTAGATATTTCTTTCCGACAAAAGGTACGAATAGAAAAATAGTATAATGATGCTTAAGCAAGTCCTTTTAAAATATTTAAACTCCAGTCCCTTATTACTATTAAAACTTTCAGAGAGCTGGTAGTTTCCACCCTCCAATGCTTAAGAGCAACAATCAGTCTGTCAGTCAATCACACAATCCATCCATCCATTGATTAATTGGACAGTAATATTTTCTCCCAAAACCCGTGCTTAAAATTCTTAATTCTTAATATTACTTCAATTTTCAATTATTTTTGGATCGGCAATCTTAATATTAGCTTTCATATTAGCTATTGATATTCCCTTTTAGCTCTTTTCGTTGTTCCCCTAGAACACAAAATTCTCAAATCTTTTGTGTTATTCTCTTTAACTTTTGCAAAGAGTTTTTCTTTTGATCAACACATGTGCAAGCTTTGTCATCCTTTCCATCTAATTTTCTCCTTTATTACACAACTTTTTTTTTTTTAATTTGACGTCATTTCCCCCCAGCAATTGGGACTCAGACGGTGCCCTTCAGAGGGACTTTGATTTGGCAGTGAGGAATTTCTTAGCCGGATGCCCTTCCTTTTTTTTCTTTGTAAAGTTCCAAATTCTCCTTGACAGCTCGGGGAATCGCACCCGGAACTCTTGTTTACTATGCAGTTGCACTAGCCATTAAGCCACGGCTCCTCTGTTTTATTACACAACATGAGGTTCAAAAGGACATTAACGTTTAGAATGCTTTTATGCCGCTTTTATAAGCGGACATATATCTATTTTGAAATATTGGAAATATTGGATTCGTGCATAATTTTCTCAGTGGTTATCAAGGTATAGTGTTTCATTACTTCTTTACATTCCCAGAGTTTCCGCTTTGAACCTGGGATTTTTCTGTATGCATCTGTCGTCTTACTACACATAAAAATACGAGGCAGGATTCCTGTTGTTTTACCTCTCTTTTGTACTTCTATTATTTCTTCCTATAGCATAACTCAGAGTTGATGATACATCAACAAAAGATAAGTTGATTACAAGTTGTTCTATTTGGTTCAATAATTCCTACTTTTGTCAAAATACTAGCCAAAAGGATTTACAAAATTTGCTGGCTAAATAAATAATTATCATTTGTCTGTTTAGTCGTTTCCATTACTTTTTATTTATTTATTTATTTCATTATTACATATTATTTAGTTATTTTTGCATCTCTCCTTCCCAAATACTATAGCTTCGTTGCTTCAGTATTGCTTATTAGCTTGTTTGAAATCGGAATTGAATTATAATGCATTTCACAGGGTGGTCTTTACGTTGTGGTGAGTACATTGTATTCCAAGGTGTGGTTTTGGATTCCCCCTAACATCTTTTATTTACAAAAAAATGCCGTAAGTGCCTGAAAGAAGAAGAAACGCACTGCAAGCTTATTTGTTAATCAACAAGGGGTTTCTTTATTTGTGAAATTGTTTTTCACAACAAGCTGAAGAATTAAGAACAAGCAGGAATTTTTCCGTCGATACTGGCGGTAAATGAAATCGAGAACACTTTTGCGTACCAATAACCAAAGCTAGAAAAAAAGATGATCTGCCGACAAGTACGCCCAAGGAGCTCATTTGTCATTTATATTTACTTTTTGAATACTTTTTGTTTATTATTGTTGCATTTCATCAAATACTGCCGCTTATCCCTATTTTTCATTATTGAAAACGTCTGATTTACTGATGTGGCTAGAATTACAGTTCCTATTTTCTTAACTATGACTCTATATATCTGGGTCACATCAATCTTTAAGTTTTAGGGTTAATTTCCTTTTTGTAATAATTAATTTATATTCCTCTTACAAAAGTTTGAAGAAGCACTTAGACATATTCCACCATGTCAAAACAGTGGTTCTATGCCGTTTTCTACTTCTATTTTACTTTCCTCTCCATGCTCTAGACAGGGACGGTAATAACGTTGGTTTCTCTTTTTTTTTCTTCCGCATAAATCCCATTGCAACGCATGTTCCTCTTCTGTTTTTGTTAAGGATTTTGAATGCAGTGTTTAGATAACAGTTGCATTTCTCCTAAGGCCTACTGTGAATCCATCGATTAACTCTTGGTAAACATCTATTTGTTTTCATCGCTTTTAGTAACATTTCGGAAAGGTTTCAAGATAAAGCCTAACGCTCGTTTCATATTTATCGATGAGGACGTACATTAAGCTGTGCTAACTTTGATGCTAAATGAAATTAATGTTACAATATTGTGCAGTATATTGTGCCCAAGTTACAGTTGTAATTTTCCCATTGTTTTCCACGTAAAATTGTTTTTTAGATGTTGTGATGCAGTGAATGATGCAGTGAATTTTCGATAGAGGGTAGTGGGCACACCAAGCGGTTGTTGGTGGGCTATAACCTCATCAAGAAAGGAAAAAGGACATCAAAGCTAAACTTTGGAACATTATTATGTTCCAAGATTACGTCAAACGTATTCTCCAACATCAACACCAAGAGAAGAACAAATTGAAGAATTAAACCAAACGTTACAAGATACCATGGATGAAATCCCAGCACAAGATGTTACCATCGTCTCGGGCAATGCATATGCAAAGGTTGGTAAAACCACAACTCACACGGTGACTTGCTCTCAGGACACTTGGTCTTATAAGCCAAGCAAGTATGGTGATGCTAAAGATTACTGTAGAAAGACGAAACCAAAGCTATGACGAGAGCATAGCGTTGCTTTCTTCATAGGAAAAAGCTGACTTCAGAGCAGGAAAAATCACACATGACGTCATCTTCAATGCCAAAATGCTTATGAAGAAAATGCCAGTGTTCAACAATCCATTATTCCTTTCTTTAATAGATTACCGAAAAGTATTTGATACAGTTGTACACAACCAGCTCTGGAACACATTGCATGAGATAGTATTTACGAACCACACAACTGCGCTCATGATTATGCTTTACCAGCAACAAAAAGCTGCTGCACGATTGCATAGCGATCTCACGGAATGGTTTAAGATAGACCAATGAGAAGAGCAAGAGTACATCCTACCAGTATACTTGTTTAATCTGCAAAGCGAAACAATAATACGAAAAGCGACAGAAGATGCAGTTAGTGTTCATGGTCGGAAAATCACAAACCTTCGCCACACAGAAGACATCATTATGGTTTGAGGAAACATACAGGAGCTTCAGGATTTCCAAGGCTGAGTAAAGAATGCGAGCAAAGAAGCGAGGGTGGTGCTACATCCAGGGAAAGCGGAACTCATGGTTGTGAGTGAAGACAAGCAAATAGGTTAAGATCTGAAAATGTATGGTGCCACAGTAGAGTCAACCACTTTCACTACCACGGCAGTCACATTATAGACCAATGTAATGACACCATAGAGATTAGACGCCGGACTGGAACGGCTGAAACCGCTGTAGTCGCACTTATCAATACTTGAAAGGGCCGTGTCATCAAAACATAAATGAAACTTTTCCTCTCAAGATTGCTGGTATTTTTAATCGCAGTGTTAGCCTGTCAGTGTTAGACTATGAAGAAATTAGATGCAATAAGGCTAGCTAGCTTCGAATTGTAATGCTACCGGCGGATGTTAATGATCACTTGGATGATGCAAAAGACAAACTTATCTGCTGTTGAGAAAATGGGAGTCAGTTCGCGGCTAGTGAGCGACACCAAAGCCAAACGACTCAAATATTTTGGACACATTGCTAGAAGTAATAGTGAGGAGAAAACGATGCTGACTGGAATGATCCAAAGCATAAGAACAAGACGGCGACAAAAAGCACTATACGCAGACAACATCAGCAAAAACTGAAGAAGAATAAAAATTTTTGATAAGCAGTTAAAAGACCTTACTCATAACAGAGAAAAGACTTACAAGTCAAAATGTTTGAGAATCAGAGGGTTCACCGTTATTCTTGAACCAAAATCAACATTACAAATTTGGACAGTAAAAAAGATTGAGAGACAGCAATGCACTCTGTCAGGGCAAATATTGAAATCGGGTCTTTAAGGTTGATCAAAACCCTGAACAATCCTTACAACCGAATCAACCTTGACTTTTTTAATGACAGAGTCCAAAATTTGATCAGTTTGCAAAGCAAACTACAACAAAAACACCAATATCACTTACAGAAGAATTAAGGGCAAACAAATCTACAGCATTCATAGCACCATTGTGAAACATCCAGAGATCTCGACTTTCATATTTTTGGGAAGAAATAGAATCAGAACTTTGCTCAGCATAACACAAGTTAAAATCGGATAATACGATTATACAAGCATTGCTAGCCCCTACGAAAGCAACCCGAGATTGATAAATTTCACCACGTTTAAACCGAATATACAATATTTACGCTGGAAAGTGCTAGAAGCACAAGGAGCATTGAATCATGAAGGAAAATTAAGTTTGACTTTGTATCTACGACTAGGTGTTAATGTTTTAATTCACCAAGAAATTAACAAATCCGTTCGAATGAGGGTGACAAAACTCAAGTTCTACGACAATGACAACTGTTTCCTCCTATGTACAACCTTGGGCTTGTCATATATAGATTAAATAGTTAGATTTTGTTTCTTGAATATATTTTATACAACTCTTTGCATTCTCTCAGAAGCACTATAAAGAGTTTTCACCAAAGTTTTTATTAAACCCACAGAACTATATGTTATGTGAAGAGCTGAATTGGTGTTAGGGTAGCTTTATGTACTTAGGTGTCTTTTATGATAGTTTGTGTTTCAATTAATTTAAAAACATTAACAAGAGCCAATAAAAATCTTTACTTGAAAAGTCTAACTATACTCCATTTTAAACACACAGTTTAATAAAACCCTTTTTCCTTTTAATCTATTTCTCTCATCTTTATTTCACAGTTCCTTCATAGTTTACATTTTCTCAAATAGTTTACGTCTTATAATTAGGTCCTAATAGTACCTCTTGATTTTTATGAGCCTCTTGCATATTTTTCAGTCTTGTTTCCATGCTGATCGAGGCTTGAAATTTCATCCTTTTAAGAAATTTAAGCTAGAGCACCTTGGTTACAGTTCAGCTGCACTTACTACAGCTCGAATCTTCATAAGTGACTTTAAGTAATGTGTAAACACAGAAACTTTTGCAGCAGCCTCAGTGTTGCATGTTACCATCTGGCTGTGCAAGAGAATACGAATCTTCAAATTTTGAGGAAAAGCCGCGCAATAACGCAATGTTATCCAAATTTGACTTCTTGAAATATTTGAAACAAGCTTAGAAATATGACCTTGAAGTAATTTGTTTTTCTCTTGTTTAATAAGGTTAATTGGCCAGTGCTAATTCATTTTTAGCTTGAATGTCAATTATTGTTTTGTGGTTTGTTTGATGTAAAGTATAGAGCAGCTGTCAGGTAACCTTGGAAATGAAAAATATTTCTTTTCTCATCATTGCAAGTCGAAGGCTTAAAGAAAAGTAATGTAGGGCATTGCACAAAAATGTATTAGATTTTACAGATAAGAAATCAGATTATTCGAAGGAAAGAAAAAATTTTAAACTTTTTTCTATGAATGTAAAGATGTCAAAAGTGGGAATTTTGTAAAGGCAGGGCGTTTTGTAGAATTAAGCGAAATTTTATTGTTGGGGATGAATCTCAATAGTTATTATATATTATATATCATATATTATATATTATATATATTATAATTATTAGTAATGTGTCAGATAATTAAAATAAAAGATTAGATAGAAAAAGGATAAATATAATTAACCATTTTGAACGAGATAATATATAATATAAACCAAAGTTTTTGTTTTCGTTGCTATTCAGTATTGTTGTATTGAATCAGGAAAACTCAGAAATATTTGAGAAATAAGGTTATAGCTAAATACCGAATAGAATTCTATGGAATGCGCACGTCAGCCGTAAGCACCTGACAAATTTATGTACATCTTCAATTTTTTAAAATGTAATTATTTGTTTGTTTATTTATTTTCTGATTTGTCATCTGTAGATATACGTTGTTCAATGTCATTCCTTTTTGAGTTGACGTTGATAACAGGTTCATAAGGCCAGTGGCTTTTCATTAAAAATATCATGATTTCCTTGGCAGCTCAAGATTCAAGTATACTGCAGATCTTCAACTGTAGACAAAACTGGAGAAAGTACTGTTTCCTAAATATTAAAAGACAAGAAGAAAAAACATGGCCTGTATTATTGAAATATTAAATACTTCTCTGTAACACGTGGAACACTATATTAAACCATAAGAAATCATCAAAAGATAACTAGTATAACAAATCTCCTTTATAACATCATACCTGTGACTGAGTGATTCATCAACTTATTTAATTCCATCTTCATGGGGTTCAGTGGGTTTCAGTTGTTCAATTCACTGTCGACAGTGATTTATAAATGGAAGGGGTGGAATCAGCTTCATAGTTACTACAGCCTTAATGAAGTCGATTGGTACCAGTTGATCTATTTGGTGTGAAATACGTCGGACCAAATATCCTTTATTAATTTTCTGAACTGTGTGAGCCAATATATAGTAAAAAAATAAAATATGTGCAAGTTTTGTAATTTCTGAAGAACCGAGGGTTTAAACAAAGATGTTTGGTTCTTCAACCCACAATCAATGTCATTTTTATACATAAAATTAGGACCCAGTTATTGGCCTTCAAGTGTTTATATCAGTCAAATTGTTGCAGAATCCTGGTGGTTTCTTTAGGTTGAATGCTTTAGAGATATTACAAAGTATATTTTTTGTAATTAGTAATTTTTTAATTAATAATAATTAATTTTTTAATTAATAATTAATTTGTAATTAATTTTTCGAAAGAGACAAAAGAAACCTAAAATGTTGCCAAAAAGTGACGCTTTGCCTCTTTAGACTTTTTTCTTTAACTTGCTTTTTCCCTCTTCTTTGGATACAGCTCTGTGGGCAGCGATGGTGTCTTAAAAGTTAGAAACTGGGGCTTTGCCTTTTAGCTAAAAGCAAGTAGTAAGGCCCTTGATCACACCAATGTTATTCAATTAAGAAGTACTTAAGATTTTACAAGAGTTAAAAGGGCTCAGTTTAAATTAATATTACTGAAACTATCAACAGTCTGACAAAAAAATCAATTTTCTTAGGGCAATTATGTTATTTTCTGGAAATGAGCAAACATGTACCATTAACTAAAGCATTGAGGAGTCTGAGTGAATTCGAGCTCTTTGAGTTTCAACTTCACCTTGGGATACTGATCTGAGAGTGCCGGATTATATAAATGGAGCAGCTATATGGCAAATTTAATTACAAATTCATGGTTAACTGACATGGTCACTTTTGACTTGTGAAACAAGTAAGCAGATTTCTTTTTCGGAAACGAAATGGCAAGTGCAGAAATAAATCTTCTTGCTCATGATAGCCAGCATGTTTTACTTATTTTATGACCATTTTGAAATGTTAAAGAATTTATATATGTATTGTCTAAATTTCTTCACTTGTCCTGGAAGAATATGAAAAAAGAAGTGATACTTGGTGCGTCTCTCACTTGCACCTTCTCTAGAATGACAGTTTTATGGGCAGCCTGAATAGCATCTTTCTGAAAGATGAAGGGAGAGTAATACAATCTCTTTTGATCAGTATTTATTACCGATGATGGTGCTTTGAGGAAGAAACTGTTAAAAGTATTTCAGTCTGCTCTCAGCTGATTTTTGGATACATATTCTAAACTCTTAGAAACTATCTACTACGTGTTGTAAAACTGTACTCGTCATTATGTGCTTAGTTGTGATTACTAACCCTATGTGGTTGATCACTGGAATAAATACAACATGCACAGCAAATTATATAAATCCTCTGTTTTTTTTTCATCAAGTTAGAGGGTTTGAATTTACGGGAGAGGAAATCAATTTGGATTCTATTGCCTACCTGGTAAGTAACATTGAACTTGATTATTATTATTATTATCAAATATTTATACAGGATAATACAGTCAGTTGTACAATATATCAAAATATTTACACTGTTTTCAAGAGTAGTCCTGTAAAACAAAAAGATCAATAAGTAAGTTTTAAGTTAAATAGTTGAAAAGTAAAAATTAGTGTTGTAATTATAAATTTACAAAACAAATATAAATAAATATAAGTTGAAGATATCACATGAGCTGCATCGATCAGATAGCTGGCTAATAGGATCTTCTCAATTAAAGTTTTTACTTAGTAAAATGTTAAATTTTGAAGGACTTCTTTCAATTCGAAGTTCTCTTGGCAAATTATAGAAAGCCAGTGATCCTTGAAAGAAAAAGGATGAACGAGCAGCCTCAAGCTTTACTTTTGGAATTCATGTCATTTTCCCATTGTTTCGTGTGTTTGTTTTTNGGGAGAGGAAATCAATTTGGTTTCTATTGCCTACCTGGTAAGTAACATTGAACTTGATTATTATTATTATTATCAAATATTTATACAGGATAATACAGTCAGTTGTACAATATATCAAAATATTTACACTGTTTTCAAGAGTAGTCCTGTACAACAAAAAGATCAATAAGTAAGTTTTAAGTTAATTAGTTGAAAAGTAAAAATTAGTGTTGTAATTATAAATTTACAAAACAAATATAAATAAATATAAGTTGAAGATATCACATGAGCTGCATCGATCAGATAGCTGGCTAATAGGATCTTCTCAATTAAAATTTATTTAGTAAATGTCCTGATATTCTGTCTGGCGTCTTGATTCTTTCTGATCTAGTGATGCCTTGACTGTTTTCATTCAAGATAGCACTTAAATGTTCATTGTCTATCACAATTATGATAGTCTGAGGTACCCTGATCAGATAAATACAGAAGATCAGATAAATACAGGTCAATATTAGCTAGGATCAGATAAGACAACGGCACAAGGATTAAGAGGTTAAAAGAAATGATACACACAAGATTTAACAAAGTAAATTGATACAAGCAGGAAAAGTTCATCAGTACAGTTCCCATGATAAGATAAATAGCAAAGCTAAGCCATATTTTGATGGTGCGACAAGGTTAAAAAGTAGCACCAAGATTTAGACCTGATTTATAAACACGTCTCCAAAACATCAAAATGAGACAAGGGAGCATCTGTTCCAATGTGAAATTAGTACGTATATTTATATTATATATATAAATATATGTATATTTATATATATTTATAAAGAAGACATTTTGGCCATAGGCCTAAGGTACTCTCGAGTACAACACAAAAGCCCCAACATTTTTAGAAACAGACTTACTAGTAGATTAAACATAAGAACCCCAAGAATGGTTGAAGCAGATAAAAAACCAAGCATTTTCAGTGGTTAGTATTCTTCGGGCAAAAAGCAACCTCATCAGGGTTGACAACTGTCTAGTAGCCCAAAAATATTGATGGAGGAGAGAGACTCCGATTTCTATTTTGTTAAGGAAATCAGTTGCGTTTTGGCCACATTGAAGAAATGAGTCACTTTTTTCACTATTCTCTGACAGACTGCAGGTCAGGCTATTTTTATCGCATTCCAATTTAAAAGTTTTGATGTTTATGCTATAGTCAGCTAGTTAACTACTCATTGATTAGCAAGGCTATATATCTTTCATTTTAGATGAAAATGCTTGCAGTGGTGTAACACATAATCCTGCCAAATTTTATAATGATAGACGTAAAGAAAGACATTTTCTGTTATTTTGGTGCTGGTACAGGATTGAATATAGCTTTTCATTTGCTATGCTCAAGTATTACGCATCTGAAGCAAATATTGTGGCTAGCGTCTCTAGCCATCAGGACATAACGCAGAGACCAAAAGAGGTTAAAGGTTTGGCAGAAACAAGCTAACAATGGTAACCTAATGTTCTTTATGTGGTGTCAAATCGAGAAGAGTATTGTTTGGTCGATGACAGTTTAAGACTTTACTTTCAAGGGTGAGGTCCTTAGTTGTATTAAGGGTAACCAGCCACGATGTTCTCTAGAGATGGCTCATACAACTAATATTTGGGAAAGGTAAACGAAGGGAAAAGGGTAGTTTAGGGTTTTTTATATTAAGTCTATTGGCAAGTCCGCTTCTAAAAAGGGGGATTCTTTGTATCGTGCTAGAAATTAGTTTAAGCATGAGACTATCTTGCATCTACTATCCCCCTTGTATGGAGCACTTTTATTACATCTGGAAAAGTGCTCTGTCATTTCATCTTTATCTGCTTGACTGATTTCAGACGTAATTGTAACCTGATAGGTTCAAATCTTGCTGCCACTCTTCAACCTTTGTGTACTTGACAAGATTTAGCTTTTCTTAGTCTTTTCTATAGGTATTTTCACGGAGTTTTTCTTGACGAGTTTTCATTGTTGGTGATAGCTAAGTTTGTTGCATCTCATGTGACTTTTTTTCTCTTAACGTCTTCAGCCTTTTGCAGTTGTTGTTTCTCGTTGTAATACATTTTTTGAATGTAGCACCTTCCCTTTGACAGCTAGATTGTGGAACTAGCTGGCTTTTGAATGCTCTTCTCTACCATATGCTTTGAATGTTTTAAATCTAAGGTTGTGTCTTATCTCGCTACAGCAGCTTTGAGATGTCGTGAGTCTTAAGCTTTTTCCAGGCTACGTTTCGAAAGGTACTTCAGCCAACGCCCCGCTTACGATGGGAGAAGTACTTTTCGAAACTTAGCTTAGAGAAAGCTTACGACTCAAAGCATTATAATATCTCATCTTTGTCTACAGGCATGGCCACGACGGAATGGTCTTGGGAAAGTGAACTAAGTGCCCCCTATTTGGGGCAGAAAAGTTATTCCAGTCATTTGTAATAAACGTTTAAAAAAATTAAACTGTTTTGTTTGAATATAAATTCATAATAAACCAAAGCAAGTTATTATAAGTTACGGGAAGTAATTATTTGGATTAATCTGTGTTTTCAAAAGTGAGGATATTTGTTTGTTTGAAGTAAATTTACGAGAAAACCTCTGAACTTAGGAAGCTGAAATTTGGAGTGTGAGTCTCCCTTTATCCGGAAGAGGAAATGAGATATAAAAGGCTAACCTCGGGGGTCATCCAACCCGATTCGGGTATATTGTGGGGCGTTAGGGGCGGCTAATCCCATTTTCAAGCTGAAGGAGGCGTCCAGTCAAAAATTTGAATAAAATTGAAAATATAGAAATTTCAAGATTATTTTTAATAAATAAATTCCAAAACAAAAATAAAGCAATATTAAAACTGTTTTTGAAATTAAGAAAGCTTATTTACTATAAAGTAATCTCCATGACCGTACAAGTCCTCGGTAGTATGGTGGTATCACCAGGGTTCGATTACCCGCCGGAGAAGACTTTCCTTTTTTGCCAATGTATTGCCATAGCATTTTTTATTTGAAGTTCTTACATTACACTGTTCTACAAAAAAATATTTTTCTCTCTGATGACATCCACTCAAGATGATTTTAGACTATTTTTATGAGCTGATTCTAAAAATGACATCCATTTTTGCCCATCACGTCCCAATTTTTTAATTTTGAGAAAATCAATTTTTGTCAAAATCGCCCTTTTTAAGGCAGTTGAACAGGATATAATACACAAAGCTGACATTTGTTACTCCAAATGTTTTATATAGATATTCTAAACTTCACAGGCGTTTTTTTGGGTGGTGAAATTCATTAAGTAAAGGGTCATAGGTGCTTAAAAGTCTTTAATTTAAAATTCTGGCAAGTACGCTACTTAGAATAGGAACACTTCCATTTTGATTCTTTAAAAACTACACGAGGCAAATAAGGATGAATATGTGCGTGAAAAATGTTTTTCTTAAATACTTCAGTCTTACAACTTCACAATTGGTATAGTGACTATCGTTTCAAGGAATTTACTACGAAATGACAAAGAATTGATGAACACAATTTGTGAACTTAAAAACAAAAAACTACAACAATTCTATAGTAGTTAGTTTAATGTAGGCTCTACTCCATCAAAGAGCTGGAATGCTTTGGAAGGAATTTCCTTTTCTTTGATTGGCGTGAATGGTTAAGTTCTGGATTGCTCCGTTTAATGCTCCAGCAATAGTCAGCCATCATCCAAACATCCCATCTGCCCTGGTACCTGGTCTCCATTTCCTTGATATCTTGGTGGAAATGCTCACCTTGCTCGTCACTTACATCGCCACAGTTGGAAGGGAACTGATCAAGATGGTTGTGCAAGAAGTGCACTTTGATGCTCATATTTGC
>RDPX01000406.1:568622-580359 GCA_003991215.1 Morbakka virulenta
CTTTTTGAAAACAGGTACTGGGTGCTCATCAGAATGAGGAGTTGGTGCTATGGCTGAAGGGATTGATGGGTAGGATATGTTTTTACAGTTCTTTTTGTTAAAACCAGCTAAGTTTATCATGCAGAAGTACCAATCGTCAAAATGATTGTTTGGCTCACGCCAGATCATCTGTATTGCAAATTTAAGCGCCGTTCGCTTGCCTATGGTCCATAGTCTTAGGCCTTCTTTGCACGGCTTGCAGACAATGTGGGGTGCCCATGACTTGTCCTGGTCACCAAGTTTGATTTTGAAATATGTGTAATAGGCTCTCTCGTATAAGTCATCAATAGCCATTCTGTTATTTTTGAAGGTGAACTTTCCACAGGTGTAGCAGGAGTCACTGTCATTTTTGCACTTTCTTGACATCTTTATTCAATTGACATCTTCTTCTATGATAAAAATATAAGGTTAAGTATATAAATCAAATCAAGGTAAGGTGCATGCATCAAACATTCAAAAAGATAACTTTTAAAACCAAAAAACTCAATTGTGATATGCGAACTATCCGGATGAGTCGTGTTAAGTCAAATTAGGAAAAAGCGTCAATTTAGTGAAAAAATAGCAAATTCCAATAAATATAGCTATTTTGGTGAAATCCATACAGAAAAATCGTGATGTGATGGGAAAAAATGGATGCTATTTTTGAAATCAGCACCCGAAAATTACCCAAGTTAGATATGTCTTGAGCCTATCAGAAATTTTTGTTGACCAGTGTTATCTTTCGCAAGATTACCAAAGTTTAAATTACCTATTATTTTTATACCATACCCCAAGTGTCAAGGCAATTGCAGTTCTTTGAACTAAAATGGTCGACCATCACATTTCTAATCGAACAATACCTTACAATTATCTTGATAGGGCTTTTTTGGCCTGCTAAATTGCACTTTTTTACCCGAGCAACGCTGAGCACTTCTACTGGAATTCATCCAAAATAATGTCCAGTCTCTCTTTGTGGATGGTCTCACTAATCAAAATAACACCAGAGTGAGACCAGGAGTCAGAAATGGGTAGAAACATTGTTCCTGTCTCATTTTGCAAAACCGTTGCTATGGACAATAGATACAAAATGGCGCTTTACTTATTACTATTATAGATGTCAGAATGCAATGGCCTCGCCACTAAATATTTTAAATGAACCAGAACACCCGAAGGAAAAGAAAACTATATATAGAAACATCTTTAAGGCCGAGGTGAGTCATGATCAGGAGAGCCTGTTCTTTTTTATTTAAAGCTATTCGTTTGGTAAATGCTCAAGCAGTGACCATTCGTATCCACAATGTACTTAATGCTGTTGTTGTCATCTCCTTTGTCACAAGTGACAGTAACAGTGGTTAAGGCAAGGGCTTGATTTTGTAATGATAGCTTGCTTTTCGGACCTAGGAAACTTGATTGTGTGTCAGCTTATATCCAGACAGGTTTAACTCAAGCTAGCAATTGTTATTATAGAGATACCAGTTATCACTGATCATTCCTGTCTTTATCGTAACAATCAGATCATCTGTGACCAACACGGTGTTTCTTTATGATTTAAAAAGACAGAGATTATGAACAGTAATTGTCGTCATGTTCTAACAAATTTCTTTACCATGTACCTCCATAGGTACTGGGAAATAGCTCAGCACTGAGCAAAGACTCATTCAGGCTGAGTAAGTGTGCAGTAATAAATAATTAGTCTAATTCATCTCTCAATGTAGCCTTAGATTGATTAAGGCTTTCACTTGTAATAGCGACTTTGAATAGTTGTTTTCAGTCGCATGTAATAGATGATACAAATGAGTTTTTGAAAANGTCATCTCCTTTGTCACAAGTGACAGTAACAGTGGTTAAGGCAAGGGCTTGATTTTGTAATGATAGCTTGCTTTTCGGACCTAGGAAACTTGATTGTGTGTCAGCTTATATCCAGACAGGTTTCACTCAAGCTAGCAATTGTTATTATAGAGATACCAGTTATCACTGATCATTCCTGTCTTTATCATAACAATCAGATCATCTGTGACCAACACGGTGTTTCTTTATGATTTAAAAAGACAGAGATCATGAACAGTAATTGTCGTCATGTTCTAAGGTTCCTTGAATTGCTAATTTATTCTCGATATTTTGTTTTATCAAATTTCTTTACCATGTACCTCCATAGGTACTGGGAAATAGCTCAGCACTGAGCAAAGACTCATTCAGGCTGAGTAAGTGTGCAGTAATAAATAATTAGTCTAATTCATCTCTCAATGTAGCCTTAGATTGATTAAGGCTTTCACTTGTAATAGCGACTTTGAATAGTTGTTTTCAGTCGCATGTAATAGATGATACAAATGAGTTTTTGAAAACTCCATTGTTTCTTGTTAATATTCTGGTGGTTTTTGAATGCGACTGTCTCGATGGTGTGATGTTGTATGGGAATTAGTAGTCAGCAATTGATCACAAGATCTCAATAAATTTGCATTAATAGTATCAATATGTGTCATCCAGAACTTTTTAATATTTGAACAATCAAACTAAATTTTCTTTAGTCATGCAATGAGTTAGACCTTTATGATAGTAATGATATACTGACTATATAAATATATATTGTGTGTATGTCAAGCAGTTGAAGTAATAAGCAGCTCCTGCTTCCATAAATAGAGAACACGTATTTTGATTTACTTAAACAAATCCTTGATTTTCTATGGGGTACTGTCACTGTGTGGTCTTCCCACTCATTTAGGTTGACATTTATTATTCACTAGGTTTTTTCCATAGGGTAGTTGATAAGCTTTTGAGCTTTGGTTGATAATCACTTAGAGATATTCTTGTGGCTAAAGTACTGGTTAATACTGGTAGTAAAGGTTTTACTGCAATTAGAGGGTGAATGTTATTGCATATTAGCCAGTTATCCTTGTATCCCCAACATCCAGTATTCAGGAGAATAAACACTGAAAAAATACATGTATATATATATATATATAAATATATATATTTGTGTGTATTAGTCATAGACTCCTCTCAGGTATGATGTTCTACATAATTGAGACCTTTGAATATAGCTGAGCAGAGATGTATTATGCTGTCAGAAAACTATTTTGGGAAAATGAAGGGGGAAGGGGGTATATAGATTTAGAAACATGTGTAAACAAACAAAACAGACATTAGTAATAGTAAAAGACTTTCTTGTATTATGAAGAGTATATTGCAATATTGTAAGATTCAAGTCAGAGAACAACCTAATTTTTGACACTAAATCAAGAGGATACATATGGCTTTTGGATGGTAAATAAAACAACTTGAATCATCAGTTATTGACCACATTTGTCATTTTATTTAATATCAAAATGACAGAAAATTTGTGGCTCCCTAGCAACATTGGCAAAATGCCACCATCAAGAAGTTTATGAAACCTAGGGATGATTACTATATTACTATATTTTGTTTACCAATCACAGCAAAACAGTAATAATAATGTTAGTAATTGTAGAGATAAACAGAGAAAGGAGTACAGATCAGAAAGGCAAAAATTATAAAAGTTCTTCAAGAGTCTTCAAGAAAACACTAAATATTCACCCATGCCACCAAGTGAATACCTATTGAAAAGTTTGTGGAATACTCTAAGAAGTTAGAAGTTCTAGAAAAGTAGCATGATGCCTTTAAATTCACACTTTAGCTGGAGTTTATTTGGATATAGTTCAACATAGCTATTTTTGAACTCATCTGAATCATTTACACTACATGTGTTATCAATAAATTGAAAACAGTGTTTGAACTTAAAACCCTGGTATCAATCTGTACATAAGAGCTTGATGACAAGCTCCAATTCATAATGATATAAATATAGGTTTGCCCAAAATGGAGCAGGGTCAATGCCCAGAGGAATACCAATATGTTGTTGGAAAATGAAATTTTCAAGAGAAAAGAATGGGTGAGAAATTAGATGTTCAAGTATCATTTTGATTTGAACTTTAGTGCAGCTTGTTTCAGAGTGCTTAGTATTTGGAAAGAAACAATTTCCCCCTGTACAGTCAGGAACTTGTTATTGTCATTAAGTGTCTTATATCCACCATTGAAAACAAAATCAATAAGGCCATTAAGAACTTCAATTAAATTGTCATGTGGAAGCTTTGTATAGAATATACTAAAATCAGAGGTAGAAATATATTTTGCTTTTCCATGTTTATTCAATTGTAAACAAACAATTTGATGAATGCTCAATGACTGGTTTTGAATTTTGCATCACCCAAAATTAATTATAGTTGTTATAAAAAGTACTCTTGGAGTGAAAAATTTCAATTTGGCTTGCAATCTTGAAAATAATTTAAACCATTTGAGTCAATTTTTTTGTGGAAGGATGAATTGTAGTGCATTTTGGGTGTCCAGTAAATGAAGGGAAGTGATTTCATTTTATCTGAGACTTTTAGGCCATGTGATTTACATAGTTCAATGTTCAACTTGATGATGTTTTAGCAGGAATTTGACAAAGTTGATAGGTGTTAAAAACTTTATCAGCTAGCCCTACTTCTTCAAGTAATCTAAGAATATAAAATCTCTTACTAATAATGGCAATGTTGTTGGAAAAATTCTAGGTCCCTATTCTCCAGGTAGCAAAAACTCTCCCAGAGTACTGCACCCTAGTCACATCAATTTTATTCTAGTATGTTTTTAATAGTCACGAACATTGGTCATATTTTTATAGATTGATTCCAGTATTCTTCTACACCATTTTGCTAGTATACACTGCCTCTGGAAGGTTGTTAAAACATTTTTACAAAGTTAAAGCACTTAACCTACAATATCACTAAACTTCCACTGGGATCTTATCAAGTTCAATGGCTTTTCCATTGTTCATCCATTGCAAGGCCATCTTTGCCCCCTCTGCTGATGTTTTCCATTTCACAATCCTTTTCTATCAGTTTCTCATTATATTCTTTCAAACTTTCCTAAACAAAACATTACCTTCTTCATCATTTATCATTTTGTCATGTTGGAAATCCTACAAGGTTCTCCAAGTTAGACATTATCTTTTCCTTCCATTACATCCATATCGATGTTTGGTCCATAAATGCTTAGCTTTATACCTTGGAATAGCTTTCTTAGTGGTTTAGTGGCCTTTTGATAACCTTCCAAGCCCTTCACATTGTAGTAATGGTGAGGGGATTTACAGCAGATAATAGGCAAAATTGTATCTCAGTAGTTTTGTTCAGGTTTTATAGCTCTTTAATATGTGTTGTTACAAAGGTGATGCTGACAGGTGAAGAATATCACTGGCATCATAATATGCCCCTCAAGCAAATGTGTACATCAACAACTAACCCAATGATTATGAAATGTGTGAAACCAATAGTTATATTCAAAAATTGTGCTTAATGAAATAACTTGGTCAATGAAGTTTTTAAATGTAAGATGATGTACTAACTTATCTATGGAATTCTAAAATCTGCATATAACTACAACATGCAATTTGGTTTCAGGCCTGGATGAGGAGCAACTGATGCCATTTTCATTCTAAGACAGTTGCAGGAAAAGTACCGGGCCAAGAAAAAGAACATCTCTTTTGCCTATCATGACTTGGAAAAGGCATTTGGCAGAGTTCCAAGAGATATGGTTTGGTGGGCTTTAAGGAAGTTGGGAGCAAGTGAGTGGTTGGTAAGAGTGTTCCAGGCAATGTACAAGAATCCAAGGAGTCAGGTGAGAATCAATGGCTCTTTTACCAACAATTTCAGTGTGGGAGTTGGTGTACATCAGGGATCTGTGCCAAGCCCATTACTTTTAATCTGCATCCTGGATGCATTGTCAAGAGAGTTCTGGAGTGGGTACCTAGAGGAAATGCTTTATACTTATGACTTAGTTTTGGCAAGTGATACTGTTGAGGGAAAAAGGGTGTGGAAAGCAAAAGCTTGAGAGTTAACTTGGGAAAAACTAAAGTGATGGTCAGCTGCTCTGATTTTGATAAGCCTGAAACACAGGAAAAATTTCCATGCTTGGTTTGTGGGAAGGGAATGGGAAGCAACACATTTTTTTGTGTTACATGCAAGCACTTGGTGCATAAAAAGTGCAGTGGGATAAAAGGAAAGTTGGCAGAAAATGATAGCAGAAAGTCTCCTTTGCTCGCAGTAGAGAATAAACTCAAGAGAAAACAACACAGCGTGCCACCATCGTGAAATCAACATGAACGGAGTGAAAGAACAAACAAAACTATTTTACAATGTTAGTGTATAAACTGCGGAATGGAATAAACTCTACTTCTAAACATAATGCGGAACAATGAAAGATTGACATCACAAGTTTTAACAGAAAACTCCCCTTCTAACTGCAAAAAGTGCGAGTGGAGATCTAAGTGCCAATCTTGAGATTCCAAATGTGCATCTTTATGGTGAAGAAATTGAAGTGGTGGAGACTTTCTGTTACTTTGGTGACACCATAAATGCCAGTGGAGGGGCAGATGAAAGTGTGACTCTAATGGTGAGAAGCAGATGGAGTATGTTCTGTGAACTATTGCCACTGCTAACCAGTATCATCATCATCATCATCATCATCATCATAGTTATGATCATCATCAGTATAGTTATATCTTTTCCAACCAAAGGCAGAGTCTACCAGGCATATGTATGGAGTGTAATGATGTATGGCAGCAAAACATGGTCAGTGAAAGCTGAACATCTGAGCTAAATGGAAAGAAATGATATGAGTGGGGTCCAACACATGCTAGCATGTAAAATGGACGTTAAACCAAATATGATGATGATGATGGTGGTAGTGCCCACACCCAAAAGGATGTCAAACATGCCCTGCATGGGGCTCTGAATGTAAAAGTTGTCCCAGGAAGAATCATTGTGCTTGAATGTGTAGAAATAAAAATGTCAACAAAGTGATGACCACCTTTGATACAGATGGCAATAGTAGTGATGATGAATATGTCTTAAATGTTGTAAATGTAAATGAAATCTAGCACCCATATGACTGTGAACTTTAATGATATTCTGATGCAGCTTCAAATTAACTCTGGGGCTGATGTCAATGTTGAAATTAGCTACAACAAGTTGAAAGGGAAGGTTTTTATTGAGAAAACAAGGGCCAAGCTGTTTCCATATAATTCTGCTGAGCCTTTGCCACTTGTCTGAAAGTTTTTCAGTGTTGTGAAAGGGACACAATCATCAGGGGGGGGGGGGTTGTTGGGGTCATCATCAGCCATGTTTTTGGGCATACTTCACATTGTTAACCCTGTAAAGGGTGGCTTAACAATATCAGATTCTGAAGCCCCAACAAAAATTGCTCAAACCAACCTACTTTGTACACTTCGGCCTACGAAGATAGTGAGAGTGCATGACAAATTGCCAGGAAAAGTAGACAAGTTAATCCAGAACTACAATGACCTTTTTGGGGGCATCAGTAAGATGAGAGGTGTGGAAGTTAAGTTAGATATTGACACAAATATTAAACCAGTTGCCCAGAAACATAGCAGGTTCCCTCTCACTTGAGAGACAAAGTTGAAAAAGAACTGAAAAGATTGGAAGAGTCCAAAATAATTGAAAAAGTGGACAGCCCCACAGACTGGGTTTCACCTATCGTAATTACACCAAAACATGATTCAGATGATATACCAATGTGTGTGGACATGGTTGAGCCTAATTAGGCCATAAAGAGGATACAACATGTCACATCAATGGTTGAAGAGCACCAAAATGATTTAAATGGTGCAAAGGTCTTTTCTAAATTGGACTTGGGCTAGCAGATTTCAACAGCTGGAGTTAGAGAAAGAGAGTAGAAATGTTCCCACCTTTTAAAACTCCTGTTGGCTTGTTTTGGTACCGTTGACTCAATTTTGGAACAAGTCTGAGATTCAAAAGGCTTGAAAGTCTGAGATACTAAACATACAACATTTCCAAAGCCTACATAAAATTTGACAAATGACACATTATAATAAATGCAACTAAAAGTTTCTGAAACATATTTTAGTTGTAAAAAGATAGAATGTAAGATATCCGTGCACACACAAAGTAAGTAAGTGATACTAGCTTAGTCTGATTTTTTACAAATTATCAGAGTTGATTTACACACTTGATTTTCTACACATTTAACCCAGCCACTGGATGAGCAAGCCAGCTCCCTCTCATGCCAGTCCCAAGCCCAGATAAATGGGGAGGGTTCCATCAGCAAGGGCATACAGGGAGTAAAATCTTATGCTTCAACTTCATTGATGGCATCTTTAAACCAAATGGTCCTCAATCCCAAGCAGCCCTTAAATGGGCATAGGGTGCTAAAATGTCTCAATGGAGTGTCAGTGCAGACAACAAGAGAGAGGTGGAGGAGTCAGTGAAGATCTGCACTATAAATGTGGCGACATTGGTTGGTAGGAGAAGGGAAGTTGTAGAAATGCTGGTGAGAAGATATGTGGACATTTGCTGCTTGCAAGAGGTTCACTATAAGAACAAGGGGGCCATATTGATAGGTAGCATTGATGAAAAATATAAACTCTGGTATTGTGGAAATGCCAAGGGTGTGGGGAGTGTTGGAGTGATAGTGAGGCAGTACCTGGTTGGATGAGTGCTGGAAGTAGAGCAGATCAATGATAGAATAATAAAGATTAAGATGCTTTTAGGCAAGACAGTGTTTAATAGGGATGGGTTTGCAGAGGTCATGGGTCAATATGGATTTGGTCACCTCAACAAAGAAGGGAAGACAATTCTTGACTACTGCAAAAATCAAAATCTCAGAATCTTGAACACATACTTCAAGAAAGACAATTAAAAGATTAATTGATTAAAAGAAAGATACAGGGAAAAAAAGACTCAAGTCCAACTTTATCCCTGTAATTCTAGAAAGATTTAGAGGGTGTAGGACAGTCTGTGTAAAGTGTAGGTCAACCTTTCATGTTGATTTCTATTGGGGCATTAAGGATAGGGTTACTAGCATTAGAGTTGTTTATGCAATGGCCATAGCATGGAAGTAATGAACATCACTGTCAATACCTGCAACATGGTCATCTCTGAGTGGAGAGGTTCTGGAGAGAGCACCTGCAATTGGAACATCTTTGCCTCTGTGATTCTATTTTGTAGTTGTATTTTTGTGCTCTTAGAATCATATGTGAAAGATGAGGTGAATCACAATAACTTGGAGTGGTTTGTGATCATTATGAATGGTAACATCTTTGCCATAGACATAGTAGTGGAAATGTTCAACTCTGCAGAGAACAGCTAGCATTTCCTACTTAATGTTGGAATAGCAAAACTCTATTTTTGTAAGGGATTGCTTGCAAATGCAGTAGGTACATCATCCAGTAGCAAAGCTGCACCAAGCCCACAATGCATCTGCTTGGAGAACTAATCTTTTATTTAGATTGTAGTAGTGGAGATTAGCACATTTACTAATGTTTTCTTTAAGTACCTGGAGCTTGTTGTCATGAGATGGGCACCATGAAAAGTCATTGGCTTTTTAAGAAGTGCATGAGAGGTAGGCTGCTGTTAAATTTGCAAGATTTGGGGAAAATATAAGTAAATAGTTTGCAAGTCCTAAGAATGATGTGAGTTGTTTGCTATTCTATGGAGGTTTCACATTTTGAATTGCAGAAATGTTCTTGGGGTCAGGGCATACTCCATTCTTATTGATAAGATGACCAAAAAATAAAACCTCACACACACTCTAACAATGAGTTTATCAGGTTGAATCTTGGTTTGTTTGGTACAGCATATTCAAGCAATGCAATCAGGGCAGCATTGTGATCATGACTATTATCAGAAAATGTAACAATGACTAGGTCATCAGCTATATCAAGAAAATTTTAGTGCTTCCAAAGGTTTGGTCATTGGCCTTCTGGAATACACTTTAGGCACATCAAGTGGTCGTGCGTAAATGAAGTGTTAAATGTAGTGAGATTTGCACTATCTTCATTAAGCTTCAAATCCCAGTGGCCAGACCAGGCTTTTTAAATGGAAAAGTATTTTGCACCATAAAGCTCACTGAAAACATCTTCAAATGTTCATCTGACATAATGGGATCTTTTGGTTTCTTGGTTTAGGTCACAGGGATCAAAAAGGTTCCCATTATGTTTTCCACACATACACAACTGTTTACCCAGTCTCTTGGGTGAGAGACAGGGGATAAACTTTCCTGGTTAATAAGGGAATCAAGTTAATCTTTTCAAGCATCTTAAGAGCTATAGGGTTTCTTCTGGGTAGATGTATCACTGGTTGTGTATCACTCTTAGCTGCAACGAGAAATGTTTCTTCAAAGCATTAATTGCCCTTAAATATGTCTTTGTATTTGATAAGTATTTGGTCCCCAGTTTAAGGGTGTACTGCACATGTGTTAAAATTTAGTAAAATCCCACTTCTGACACCATGTTATTTTTATGGCACAGAGAGGAAGTAAATATTTAAACAGCAAATAACTAGTAAAACAAAATCTTATTTCCTGCAGTAGAATCACAAGTAAGTACATTTCAAAATGTGCCATTTGTTTTTGTGTATTAAAGTGATGCCAGATCAAGATTATGGAGGATAAGATGACAGAAAGATAATGTCAGACATAAACAATAAAAGAGTCATAATATGAGACTAGTTGATATCGTTGGTGAAACCTTGGCTTTAATTTAGAACATACGTAACAGCTCAAACAAATGCACTTAATATCATCTGATGAAAATGGTAAGCACTTGGACTTCACAAAATGAAGTAAACATGCCACTCCTGGATGACAAATGTGTATTTGTTTTAGGCGAGACGTCAGCTCTATTAGCCGCTTGGGTCACGTGTTGATTGTAGCCAGTTTTCTCCCTTTCTGAAAATCCACTACTTTTATTCCATTCGCATTTCTTTTTACCTAACTATGCTTTTCCATACAGTCTTCATCGTCAGTATTTCCTCTTACCACATAACCATTTAGATATGGATCCACATATATTCATTGTCATCTTGGCAATGCTCTGATGGTATCATCCAATTCATTGCAGAACCCCTTCTTTTCTTTTTGATTACATTATGATAAGGTGAATTTGTACTGGCAACATTGGTTTGCTTTCCGTGCAATGGTAGTCTCATTACTATTTGCCTATCATTCACCCTCTCCACTTCCAGCATTCCTGATGTTTACTTGGGTTATAGTATAATGCCCACTTTGTTTTTCCTGTTTTCTGTGCCATAATAATAATAATAATAATAATAATAATAATGATAATAATAATAATGATAATAATGTGCCTGCATTCAACTTACCTGGCTTGTTGCTGGGCGCTGAATGCGGGTTTTTCACCCAACCACCAATAAATGGTGTGTAACCACTCGATAATAATGAAGTTGAAGAAAGAAATAGATCGTGATATGAAACACACACAAGACACGGTGAAAATAAATGCTGAGAAAGTTAAAAAGCAAAGTAGGAAACTTCCGAATTGGAAAGCACCAGGACCAGATGGAGTGCAGGGATATTGGCTAAAACACTTCGCTGCTCTTCACGAAAGAATCGCATCCCAACTTGATGGTATGTTAAGAGAAGAGGAGGTCTTTCAATGGACAACACATGGTCGAACAGTGCTTTGTCAAAAAGATCCACAGAAAGGCACAGCGATTGATAATTATCGACCCATTACCTGCCTTCCACTAATGTGGAAACTTTTGACGGGTATTGTAGCAGATGAAATGTACCAGTATCTAGAAGAGAGCAATATATTACCAGATGAACAGAAAGGATGTAGGCGAAGAAGCAGGGGCACCAAAGATCACCTGCTCATAGACAGAACCGT
>RDPX01000406.1:586122-598142 GCA_003991215.1 Morbakka virulenta
AATAATATCGTGGAAAGAAAGTGAATTAAAAAGTGTTGACAGGAAAACCAGAAAGTATTTGACAATGTACGGTGCAATGCACCCAAAGAGCGATGTGGACAGGCTATATGTAAAGAGAAAGGAAGGGGGTAGGGGATTGATCGGTGTTGAGCAGTGTGTGAGGAGTGAAGAAAATAGTCTTGGTTTCTATGTTGCGAATTCTGAAGAACTTTTAATCCGAGGAGTATATGCAGTCGATGTTATTAAGACAGAAAACACAATGGAAAAAGCAGATTTTAAAAAGATAAGATCTGAGGAACTGAAACAGAAGTGGACAGACAAAGTAATGCATGGGCAGTTTGTAAGGCAAATACCCGAACAAGCAGATAAAGAGAAAACCTGGCAATGGTTGTCGAAAGGAGACTTAAAGATCGGGACTGAAGCATTACTTTGTGCTGCCCAAGAACAGGCATTGAGAACAAATTATGTGAAGCATCACATAGATAAAAGTATAGACAATCCAATGTGTAGACTGTGTGGAAAGAGGGGAGAAACGGTACAGCATGTGATATGCGAATGTGAGAAGTTAACACAAAAGGAGTACAAGAGACGACATGATAATGTGGCTAAGAAAGTCCATTGGGACTTGTGTAGGATAAATGGGCTCGAAAGTGCTGATAAATGGTATGAGCATACTCCTGCAGGTGTTGTTGAGAATGACGTGGTTAAGATCTTGTGGGATATCAATGTGCAATGTGATAACGTTATTCAAGCTAGAAGGCCAGACATAATTGTTATCGATAAGAAGAAGAAAGAAGCATTCATTGTAGATATTGCAGTACCAGCAGACAAACGGATAAACGATAAGGAACAAGAGAAGATAGAAAAATACCAGGATTTGAAAAGAGAGATAAAGAGATTGTGGAAATTGAGAGCTGTTAAAGTCGTCCCTGTAGTGATAGGTGCACTGGGTAGTGTCACCAAAGAGTTTGAAAATTGGATTGGGAAACTAAACATTAAGGCGGGAGTTGAAGTGATACAAAAAACAGCGTTATTGGGAACAGCGAGGATTTTAAGAAGAGTGTTTGAAAATTAAGGATGTGATAGCCTGTTAGCCTTTGGTCATTTGTTATGACTCGCCTAGCAGGCCCAAAACGGCATTAACAACAGCCAGTGCGAAAAATGCAAAATTTAGGATAATAATAATAATAATAATAATAGTCCTGGGTATTGACATTAAACTGCATCCGGTTGTGGAGTTTCGACGGGGGAGAATGAGGTTACCCTTGGCCACAACTACCTCCAGGTCACCCTTGAGCAAGGTGTAGTACCTGTTAGCTCTCCCCGAGATCAAGAAATACCGGGTTGGTATCCGGCGGGGGCTAGTCGGCCTCATGGGTAGAGGGGACTCTTAAGTTTTGGGTGGCAACCTCTCTAGTGATGGTGTCACGATAAAAACACCGGCGGCTGTGCACCTTAAAACGCAACCTCATTTGGGTGCAATGTCAGATCAAATAGTTAAAAACAACGGCGTGAATGGGGGTGGAGCTTCATTGTGAAGGCCCCTTGCCCGGGAGGTGTCCCCTGGCACAGCAGCCGGGGCCCGGTCGTCATCCTACTACTGCTAGAATGTGGTGGAATTAAGAGTTAAACATTGCTTTATGGAGTGTTATTTTTTAAGTAAACCGATGGATGAACAAAGAAGACCTATTAAAGGATATAGAAAGCGTATGCATAACATATAGAAAGAAAGGCAAGAACCTAACGTAACCGAACAGAGATTGTGTGATGAAGCAAGAATGATTCGATTGAATGGTTGGCTTTCAGACCTTGAAATGGAGGAGATTAAAAGAAGGGTCTTAAGAGATGAAACTGAAGCAGAAGAAGGTGGATTGATGGAAGAGTTGATTGAAAGTGAGGAAGTGATTGAGAATCCAGGCGAATTGGTTGAAATGGACCATGTGATGACAGTTGAGAATTTGGATGATATGTCAGAAGAGGATAAAGAAACCTTGGACAAAAAAGTTTTAAGTGATCATCTAGACGAAGAACTTAATGGGTTCAAACGAGTTGACAGGAAAAAATTGAAAGACCATGTACAGAAGATGAATAGAATTTTGTCTAAAGTTAAAACTAATAACCTCACTGAGACCAATAATTTAATCAAAGCTTGCTCAATTCTCATTGGCCGAGAGTTTTAGCTGAAGCCTTTTAAAGCAAGAAATGCTAGGAAAGAACCATGGTGGAAACGTAGGATCCAAGACTCAATCAATGAAATAAGAAGACACATTAGTATTCTTGACACTGCTAGGAAAAATGAATTGAAAAGGACAAGAAAATTGAAGGAATTAGAGAGAAAATATCTTATTAAGAAGGAAGGATTGAGTACTGTAATAGAGGAACTAAAGCAACGCCTCCAGGTCAAGTCTTTGAAAATAAAACGTTACGAACAGCGAATTGAACAATTCAGAATTAAAAAATTGTTTCAAAGTGACCAAAAGAAGGTTGTATTCAGAGCTTAATGGCCAAAAATTTAGTAATGAAAAACCGGACGCTAGTTAAAGTAAGGCATTTTGGAGTGGGATTTGGGACAAAGAAGTTACTCACAATGGAAATGCAGAATGGCTTAAAGAATTAAGGGAAGAAGGGAGAAATGACTTACAAATCACAGTTGAAATGATCACTAAACAATGCAAAAAGATGCCTAACTGGAAAAGCCCTGGTCCAGATGGTGTCCAAGGGTATTGGCTTAAGAACTTTACGTTACTTTACGAGAGATTAGCAGAGCAAATGAATTATTTGATAATTAACGGAAATGAAATCCCGAAGTGGTTGACCACTGGAAAAACTGTTTGTGCCAGAAAGATTGTACGAAAGGCATAGAAGTGGACAACTATCAGCCAATTACGTGTCTACCACTAATGTGGAAGCTCCTCACAGGTATAGTCTCAAATTCTTTGTACGATTTCCCAGAGATGAATAATAAATTACCCACAGAGCAAAAACGAATTAGACGAAAAAGCAGGGGGACGAAAGATCATTTGTTTATTAATAAAATGATGATACGTGATTGCAAAAGTAGACATAACAATTTAGGAATAGCCTGGATAGATTACAAGAAAGCTTACGATATGATTCCACACTCGTGGATATTGGAAACATTAAAATTGGTAAAAGCAGCGGATAACATTATTGAGTTTCTAGAGAAATCGTTGAAGAACTGGAATGTTAATTTGACTTATGCTAGTGAGTTTCTCGGCAATGTAAACATTAAAAGAGGAATTTTCCAAGGGGACAGTTTGTCCCCCCTACTTTTTGTCATATGCATGATACATTTACGTCATACATTGCGAAAGGTTAAGGCAAAATACACCCTNTTGGAAACATTAAAATTGGTAAAAGCAGCGGATAACATTATTGAGTTTCTAGAGAAATCGTTGAAGAACTGGAATGTTAATTTGACTTATGCTAGTGAGTTTCTCGGCAATGTAAACATTAAAAGAGGAATTTTCCAAGGGGACAGTTTGTCCCCCCTACTTTTTGTCATATGCATGATACCTTTAAGTCATACATTGCGAAAGGTTAAGGCAAAATACACCCTTAAATCCGGTGAAGATGTGAATCACCTCCTTTTTATGGACGATCTGAAATTGTTCAGGAAGAATGAGAGGGAAATAAACAGTTTAATCTCTACAGTCCAAATATTTAGTAATGATATCAAAATAGAATTTTGTATGAAAAAATGTGGAGTGTTGATCATGCATAGAGGATCGGTTGACAGAAGTATAAGTAATGGAATATCATTGCCAACAGGGGAAACAATCAAAATAATTGACCAAAGTGGTTATAAATATCTTGAAGTCTTGGAATTTGACGGAATTATACAAAGAGACGTTATTGAATGTGTCAAACAGGAGTATTTTAGAAGGGTAAGGCTAGTTTGCAAGAGTAAGCTTCATGAGAGGAACAAAATTAGGACAGTGAATACCTGGGCGGTTTCGCTATTGAGATATGGTGCAGGAATTTTGGATTGGCGAGTAAATGAGTTAGATGAAATGGACAGGAAAACAAGAAAAATACTGACCGTCAATAAAGAATTTCATCCAAAAAGTGACAAAGATCGACTGTATGTTTCCAGGAGTAAAGGAGGAAATGGGTTGATAGGCTGCAAAGGATCTGTCAGAGCTGAAGAAACCAACCTTGGTTGGTATGTCGAGCAGCAAACTGAGCCACTGTTAAATGTTGTCAAAAGGAATGGGATAATCCAGACTGATAGTTCCTTGAATCCTAAAGACTATAAGAAGAGAGAAAAGACCAGAATCTGAATTCCTGGAAAGAGAAGAAAACGTATGGACAATTTGTTAGAGAGTTGGAGGGAAAAAATGTTTAAAATTCTTGGAAATGGCTAAAGTCGTGTGATCTGAAAGGGTCTACTGAGGTATTAATATGTAGTGCCCAAGAGCAAGCCATAAGAACGAATAGCATCAAGCATTTCATTGATAAGACTAGAGAATCACCTTTTTGCAGGATGTGTAGTGAGAGAAATGAAACTGTTTACCATATAATTAGTGAGTGCACTGTATTGGCAAGAAAAGAATATCTAAAGCGCCACAATAGCTTTTGNCTACACAATGGTGCAGACCCTAAGTGTAGATTTTGTGACCAATTCGTTGAGACTATAGACCACCTGATCTCTGGATGCCCCATACTGGCCCCTAGCGAGTATGTGAATCGACATGATCGAGTAGGGCAATACCTACACTGGGGAATATGTCAGCATTACCAGATACCTGTACATCAAAATTGGTATGAACATAAGCCTTCGCCAGTCGTTAACTCTGAGGACGTCACTATTCTATGGGACTTCTCGATTAACACTGACAGGACAATCCAAGCCAACAGACCTGACATTGTAATTAAGGATCACAAATTGAAAACCTGCACTCTTATAGATATGAGTATTCCTTCTGACAGAAACATTGCTATTAAAGAATTTGAGAAGATAAGCAAATATAAGGACCTGGAAATCGAAATTCAGAGAATGTGGAAGATGAAAACTACAACAGTGCCAGTTATAGTGGGTGCACTTGGGATGATTAAAAAAGACACTCTAGACAAAATAAGACAAAATACCCGGAAATCTCAAACTCCAAGAAATTCAAAAAATCGTGATAACGAGCACAGCCCATATTTTACGTAAAACTCTTTCAATATAAATACTTATGTTAAAAGTGTTTATTTTTTAGACAAATTAAAATACTATTTTTATATATATATTTTTATACAAACTTTGCAATAATCCTTTATTTTTGATGTTCGTAAAATTTCTCAAAACCTTTGTTTGCCCTAGGTCGCTGGGTGTGGCCCGGTGAACAACTGTATCAAACCGTATTAAAAATAAAAATGTGCATAATAATAATAATAATTTGTCCTGGGTATTGACATTAAACTGCATCCGGTTGTGGAGTTTCGACGTGGGCGAAATACCCTTTGCCACAACTACCTCCAGTTCACCCTTAGGCAAGGTGTAGCACCTGTTAGCCTACTCTGAGACCTTTAAATACCGGGTTGACGTCCGGCGGAGGTAAGTCTGTCCCTTTCTTTTTTCCGGCCAGGACGAGGTCGTAAACCTTGGTTGACAATCGTCCTATGAGAAGGAAAACTCAGAACAATAAACCAACCGCAGTCGTAAATACCAGGTTGACGTCTGGCGGGATGTAAACGTGTCTCATGGCCAGGATTGGGTNCCCGGCGGAGGTAAGTCTGTCCCTTTCTTTTTTCCGGCCAGGACGAGGTCGTAAACCTTGGTTGACAATCGTCCTATGAGAAGGAAAACTCAGAACAATAAACCAACCGCAGTAGTAAATACCAGGTTGACGTCTGGCGGGATGTAAACGTGTCTCATGGCCAGGATTGGGTCTTCAGCTTTGACTGGCAACTCTCCTATGGATGGTGTCTCGATAAAAATACTGGTGGTTGTGGCACCTTATCACCACTAACCTCTTATGAGTGCAATGAATAATATAAATATTACAAATAACGACGTAAATGGGACTGGAACGTATTGTGAAGGTCCCTCGTCCGGCAGGGGAAGGGTCGAGGCTTCCCAGGTCGTTATCCAGCAAAATCCTCGTACCAATGCCCGAACTAAATGGAGTAAGGAAGTGAATAAGATTGTTATTGAGTGTTTTTACAGGAATAGACCTATTGGTGGCGATGGAAAGCCAATACGAGGCTATAGGCAACGAATGGTGAAGGAATGGAGAGAGCGGGGTGTATTTGAGGTAACTGAACAAAGGTTTTGTGATGAAGCACGAGCTATTAGAACAAATAAGTGGCTTACTGACTTAAAATTGGAGAGTATTCAAAGAATGATAAGTTCAAATAGTGATGATGGAAACAACAATACGGAAACTGTTCAGGAACCACAAACAGGAAATGAGGGATTACGTGTGGCAGACTTCCTGGGTGAAGAAAATAACGATTTGGGTAATATGAGTGTAAATTTGGAAGGATTGGAAGAGGAAGAGCTAGTGATTATTACTAAGCTTAATGGAATCGTGATTGAAGGCCGAAATACTGACGGGATCTCCTTTAAAAAGATTGACATGAAAACATTGAACAGGGTGAAGGGAAAGGTTAATAAAGTAATTGATTTGATCGAAACAAGCAATATAACAGAGACAAATGATCTTACAAAAACAGATGAATTGGGTCTTAAGAAGTTCAAACCAGGGGAAAAGACGTCTTGAAGGGAATATAAGCAGCTTAGAAAGTATATAAGTTTGCTTGAGGAAGTAAAAAAATGGAGTATTGGGATTTCAGAAAAAAAGCCTAAGGAAAATGTCTCATGGAAAAGTATAGGGTTAAGAAGAAAGGATTGACAACGGCGATCGAAGAGCTGAAGCAACGGATTCTTGCAAAATCTGCAAAGATAAATCGTTACAACCAGAGAATAGATCAGAAGTTTAAGGTTGATCAAAAGAAGTTTTATAATGAACTAAATGGAAAAGCAGGAGGTAGTAATGACACACCGAATGCTGAGGAAAGCAAAACCTTTTGGAGCAACATATGGAGCGTGAAAAGAGAACATAACAAAGAAGCTGAATGGCCAAATGAGTTGAAAGAAGGGTTGTAGAACGGTTGAAAAATGTCGCATGGAAAAGTATAGGGTTAAGAAGAAAGGATTGACAACGGCGATCGAAGAGCTGAAGCAACGGATTCTTGCAAAATCTGCAAAGATAAATCGTTACAACCAGAGAATAGATCAGAAGTTTAAGGTTGATCAAAAGAAGTTTTATAATGAACTAAATGGAAAAGCAGGAGGTAGTAATGACACACCGAATGCTGAGGAAAGCAAAACCTTTTGGAGCAACATATGGAGCGTGAAAAGAGAACATAACAAAGAAGCTGAATGGCCAAATGAGTTGAAAGAAGGGTTGTAGAACGGTTGTAGAACAAAATAATGTGGTTATAACTGCAGAGAAAATCAAGAATCAATGTAAAAGGATACCTAACTGGAAAGCACCTGGCCAGGATGGAGTTCAGGGCTTTTGGATAAAGACGTTTGTTGCGATGCATGAAAGAATAACCACACAGCTGAGTGATATGCTCAATGGTAGAAAGACAATTCCACCATGGATGACCTACGGAAGAACAGTTTTGTGCCAAAAAGACCCAGCAAAAAGAAATGCTGTTGATAACTTCAGGCCAATAACTTGTCTTCCGACAATGTGGAAACTTTTAACTGGAATCATTGCAGATGACATGTATAATTTCATGGAAAGAGAAAATCTGCTCCCAAAAGAACAGAAGGGATGCAGGAGGAAGAGCAGAGGAACTAAAGGTCAATTACTGATCAATAAAACCATTCTTAGAGATTGTAAGANTATGCTCAATGGTAGAAAGACAATTCCACCATGGATGACCTACGGAAGAACAGTTTTGTGCCAAAAAGACCCAGCAAAAAGAAATGCTGTTGATAACTTCAGGCCAATAACTTGTCTTCCGACAATGTGGAAACTTTTAACTGGAATCATTGCAGATGACATGTATAATTTCATGGAAAGAGAACATCTGCTCCCAAAAGAACAGAAGGGATGCAGGAGGAAGAGCAGAGGAACTAAAGGTCAATTACTGATCAATAAAACCATTCTTAGAGATTGTAAGAGGAGGAAGATTAATCTGGCTATGGCGTGGATAGATTATAGGAAAGCCTATGACCTTATCCTCCATAGCTGGATTCTTGAGTGTTTGAACATGTTAGATATTGTTGACAACATCAGGGCCTTCATCGAAAAAAGTATGGAAAAATGGAAACTTTTGTTGACCTCAAATGGTTCAAACCTTTGTGAAGTCGAGGTGAATAGAGGGATATTCCAGGGAGATACCCTTTCACCACTTATTTTTGTTATCTGCATGATTCCACTCTCCGTGTTACTACGAAAATTGAGTGCATCTTATGAATGGGGAANTTAATCTGGCTATGGCGTGGATTGATTATAGGAAAGCCTATGACCTTATCCTCCATAGCTGGATTCTTGAGTGTTTGAACATGTTAGATATTGTTGACAACATCAGGGCCTTCATCGAAAAAAGTATGGAAAAATGGAAACTTTTGTTGACCTCAAATGGTTCAAACCTTTGTGAAGTCGAGGTGAATAGAGGGATATTCCAGGGAGATAGCCTTTCACCACTTATTTTTGTTATCTGCATGATTCCACTCTCCGTGTTACTACGAAAATTGAGTGCATCTTATGAATGGGGAAAAAAGAATTCAAAAGTAACCATCTGTTCTTCATGGATGACCTTAAACTGTTTAGAAAGAATGATGATCAAATAGACAGTTTAGTGAATACTGTTTAGTTTTTCAGCAAAGACATAGGGATGGAATTTGGGTTAAAGAAATGTGGGGTGATCATAATGAAGAGAGGAAAACTAGCTATATTTGATAGTATTCACTTACCTAATGGAGAGGTGATGAGGAAAGTAGATGAAAATGGGTACACATACCTTGGGGTCTTGGGGTTGGACCAGATAAAAGAAAAGGAAATGAAGTCAAAAGTAATCACAGAATATAAGAGGAGATTGAGGTTAATTCTTAAATCAAGTCTAAATGGAAGAAATAAGATTCAAGCTATTTATGCTTGGGCTGTTGCCCTTTTAAGATTTGGTCCAGGAATTATTGCCTGGAAGGTGGACGAGCTGAGGAAGATTGACAGGATGACAAAGAAGACATTGACCATGTATGGGTCTTTTCATCCAAAAGGAGATATTGACAGACTTTATGTAAAGAGCAAAGAAGGGGGTAAGGGTTTGATCAGTATCGAAAACTGTGTATGGTCAGGGGAAAATAATTTGGGTCTATATATTAGAGAGTCAAATGAGATGCTTTTGAAGAGTGTGAGAAAAGGTGGTGTTATCCAAACAGATAATTTGATGGAAAAGGATGAATTTCAAAGATCAAGTCATAACGAGATTAAAACTAAATGGCACGAGAAGAGAATGTATGGTCAGTTTGTTAAAGAAATGCCTGAGGAAATTGATAAAAAGTTATCTTGGCAATGGATTACTCGAGGAGACATCAAAGTCCAAACAGAAGCAACAATATTTGGCGCACAGGAACAGGCTTTACGAACAAACTACATTAAAAATAGAATTGATAAAACTTCAGAAAGTCCCTTGTGCAGAATGTGTGGAGAACGAGCGGAGACTGCAACATATTGTTTGTGAGTGTAGTAAAATGGCTCAACGTGAATACAAGAGGAGACAATGTTATCCAAACAGATAATTTGATGGAAAAGGATGAATTTAAAAGATCAAGTCATAACGAAATTAAAACTAAATGGCACGAGAAGAGAATGTATGGTCAGTTTGTTAGAGAAATGCCTGAGGAAATTGATAAAAAGTTATCTTGGCAATGGATTACTCGAGGAGACATCAAAGTCCAAACAGAAGCAACAATATTTGCCGCACAGGAACAGGCTTTTGCGAACAAACTACATTAAAAATAGAATTGATAAAACTTAAGAAAGTCCCTTGTGCAGAATGTGTGGAGAACGTGCGGAGACAGTGCAACATTTTGTTTGTGAGTGTAGTAAAATGGCTCAACGTGAATACAAGAGGAGACATGATAACATCGGTAAGCTGATCCATTGGATGTTGTGGGAAGTATGGTCTCGACAGGAAGGAGAAATCATACTAACATTGCCCGGAAGGTGTAGTAGAAGATGAAAATGTAAAATTGATTTGGGATATCAATATCCAATGTGATAATTTGATAGAAGCGAGGAGACCAGACATAATATTAGTTGAGAAGAAAACGAAAGATGCNATCGGTAAGCTGATCCATTGGATGTTGTGGGAAGTAGGGTCTCGACAGGAAGGAGAAATCATACTAACATTGCCCGGAAGGTGTAGTAGAAGATGAAAATGTAAAATTGATTTGGGATATCAATATCCAATGTGATAATTTGATAGAAGCGAGGAGACCAGACATAATATTAGTTGAGAAGAAAACGAAAGATGCTATCATTATAAATGTTGCTGTACCTGGTGATTGTAGGGCACATGAAAAAGAGAATGAAAAAGTCGAAAAGTACCAAGATTTAAAAATGGAGCTGAAACGTCTTTCGTCATTAAGAAAAGTGAAAGTGGTACCAGTAGTTGTTGGTGCCTTAGGCTGTGTGAGCAAAAGATTTAATAGCTGGATGGAAATGTTAGGTCCTAAAGTAAATGTTGAAATTGTGCAAAAAACAGCCTTATTGGGATCTGCGAGGAAAATTAGAAGAGTAATGGACATTTGAAAGAACCCTCTTGGCCCTTGGCCACTAGTTGTAGCTCGCCCAAGAGGAAAATACTCGGCAATACGAACAGCCTGTGCGAAAGCTTTAAAACCGATAATAATAATCATAATAATGACATTGTTTACAGAGGGTAACATCTTCAACACGTGAAGTGGTTATCAACGAGGGCCCTGTATCTAAGAATATGATATATTACAATAAAGTATTATAACAAAGAAATATGATAATTAGGTACAACTGGTCAAATTTAAAAGCATGAATTAATTTAATGACTTTTGCATGAGAGTTTTTGAATTTCTTGCCCATTGTGACAGAGATCTTTAAAATGATTGTTGAGCAATACAGATATTTTTTTTTTCTAAACGATTGTTTTATATATTGATTTAGCTGTATGGCTCATTAATGATTGCCTCATTTTTTTTTCAAAAGCTTAATTTGTGCTGAAGCACTTTTTAAAGTCTTTTGTAAGTGGTCTTTCATATTCAGGCTGGTGTCCAAAAACACTAAAAAATGCTTGTAAACCCTCACGCAGTGTATCAAGTGCTCATCCATCAAAATAAATCATTTTTAGAGAGTAGCCTTGGCGGTACCAAAACGAATAGTTTTCCTTATTTTCTTGTTCAAATTGATGATAAGCCTGTTGTTCTTTTACCAATTTCACAGTGATCTTTTAATAGCTCATTGATTTGTATGGAAAGAAACAGGAACAATGGAGGCCCCAGAGTTGAACCCTGGGATACTCCATATTTGGCTATTTAGCGTGCAGATTTCAAATTGCCCCGTTGAACGAAGAAGTCTCGAGATAATCGCCGGATTACTTTTAATCCATAAAACTCTGCATCACCGATACCATACACGCTTTTTTTTTTATAAGCATAGGCAAATTTTGAGCAGGGTCAAGTATGCTTAAGTTTTATCTCTAAATCAGGGTGAAATATGCTTAACATATGCTTATTCAATACATCGAATGAGGTCAGTATGCTTATTCGGGTTTGATTATTTTGGACATTGTTCTACCAGAAACAACTTTTCTTACGTCTGACGTCACTTCTTTGGTTTATTTAGAAGCTCTGACGTCAATCTTCTTTGATTTGTTATTTTTCGAAAATGCTGCAAGTGTGACAAAAATAAATGTGTTTCTAAAAAAAGGTTTGTTGTCACGAGTCTCTCCATCTTATTGTATATTTTTGGGTGCGTAGAAATAACTGGGGCATTGATTTATGGTAAAAACGTGAG